>JBBYHH010071521.1:0-15566 GCA_038382905.1 Daphne laureola
TGAAGTCATAGACATGTGAAGTTAAATGATTCATATGTTTCTCATAATTTACAATCTAATCTTTCTAGATATATATATTTTTTTTTCATTATTTTTCTTAGTTAAATTTTAAGTCAAACACTGTAACTTGAAACAGTAAAAGAAACGTTTCTTTTAGTGTTTCAAGTTACAGTATTTGACTCAAAATTTAACTAAGAAAAACAGTGAAAGAAAAATAAAAAATATATATCTAGAAATATTAGATTGCAAATTATGAGAAACATATGAATCATTTAACATCACATGTCTATGACTTTATAAAAATAGATCGTAGATTAAATACTGTGAAAACAGTAAAGAAACTTTTCATTACTTTTTGGACGGAGAGAGTAGTTCCTTATCAAAAAAAAAAAGAATTATAGTTTGTTGCAAAAATAGTTTTAAATTATGATATTATTGTAAATCTATAACTTCATTAAAAATTTCGTTAATTGATAACGGAAAATATTAGAAAAATGCTTAAATTTAGCTACATAATTTCTAAAATGTGCTAAACATTACCCTAAGTTTATATATTACTTTTCAAATCATCATTATCATAGAAAAGTATAATTTTAAATAACACTAAATAATTATTAATAATTACAAACTTCTTTCAACCACTTCACCAACATCAACATGCCACCTTACGGTCTACAGTAAATTGCATCAGATATACCTGAATTATAGTCTTCGTTATAAATCTATACATGAACTAAAGTTTGTTGCAAAAATGGTTCTAAAGTATGAGTACGTTGCAAATCTAGACGCGACTTAACATCCGTTAAAGTTTAACGGAATTTGCAGGAAAATGCTCAATTTAATCACCTTTATGGTTTCTAAAATGTGTTGACCACTCCTCTAACTTTATAAAAAAAAAATTGAGTCATTATTCTTTATCACATGTGTATTTTTTTAAATAATCTTCGCAAATTATTCATATTAATTATAAATTGATTCTAAAATATTAAAAAAATTATCAAATATGACAATAAATTTTTAAAAATAATACTTCTCAATAATAATATTTGTACCAAAATTTACCTTTTTTTATGAAGAAAAAAATAGTAAGTATCAGAATAAAATGCAAGAATGAAGAATAATTTTATAAAATCCAATATTTATATTAACATATTTAGATAATGTAAAAAATCTTCAAATAAGGATACTAAAGCACCGAACCAATACAATTTTCAAATAAATCTAAATGCATTTTAATAGCTTACAAATTAAACTGAAAATTTTCAAATCGTCACACTTCTTTATTTTGTGTTTGATAATTTTAAAAATACTAATGTCCATTTGTTTCCTTTTATTACCATATTTGTATTTTTTAAGAAGTTTTCTATATTTTATTTAAATTTATTTGAATTTATTTATATATTTTTAG
The DNA here is from genome assembly GCA_038382905.1 of Daphne laureola. NCBI lineage: Eukaryota > Viridiplantae > Streptophyta > Magnoliopsida > Malvales > Thymelaeaceae > Daphne > Daphne laureola. The sequence continues at coordinate 1,409 of JBBYHH010071521.1, forward strand.
AAACTTCATACATTAATTCATTTATGCATACAAATTACATGAAATTTTATATCAAAACGTTGAATAAAAAGTTCATAAACTGGATGCTAAACAAAATGTATAATTTTAAATAAATTTAATGTTATTGTTGAAGATTTTTTACATTACCTAAATAATTTAATATAGTTATTGGAGATTTTTTTTTAAAATCATTATTAATTCTTAAGTTTTGTTTTGATAATATTTTTTCTTGAATAAAAATTATATTTAAATACAAATATTTTATATTTTATACTTTTGTTTCATATTTGAAATTTTCTTTTGGTATTTTAGACTCATTCTATAATTAATATTAATAAATTGAAAGGAATAAATGAAAAACTACACTTGTGATAAAGAATAATGACTCAAAAATGAAATTATAAAATTAGAGGAGATATTCAACACTTTTTGTAAACCATAAGGGTCAATTTAAGTATTTTTCCCGTAAATTCCGTTAAGTTTTAACATATATTGTTAAGTCGCGGGTATAGATTTGCAATGTACTCATATTTTAGAATAACTTTTACAATAAACTTTAGTTTAGGTATAAATTTGTAACGAAAAATACAGTTTAGGTATAGTTGGCGCAATTTACTCTAAGTGCCGAAGTTGTCATCTTATTTACGTGTTTGTCATTTTCTTTTTTTCTCTTTCTTTAAAAAATGCAATTTTTTTATAATAAAAATTTCCAAATAATTAGTTGAGTGGAAAGAAAAAAAAAAATGAAGGAAATGAGAGTCATAATCATACACTTAAAGTTACATAATTTATATTCTTATCATCATAATTTGAACAGATAGGCTAATGCATGAGTTATTACAACCAAGCCAAACACTACTAGTTTTCGAAATGAATAGTCATAAGCATTTCACGTGGTCATGTTTCTGAAAACATGAGTTGAGATCTCGAGTTAAGAGTCTTCACAATCCCCAATCCCCCTATCCTTCATGCATAAAAAAAAAAAAAAAAAAAAAAAGGAATAGAATGCTAAGGGTTTGTTTAGTTGTAGAACATTTTCATTCTTTTCCGTTCTCAATTTTCTTTGTAAATATTTTGATGTGTGACTAACTATTAATGAATGAAAAACCTCATTTTTCAAACTTTAGAAAACTCTAATATTAAAATGGAAACCTTCAAAACAAAGTTTTCCATTTTAACGCATAAGTTTCATAAAACTTTGAAAATAAGGTTTTTCATTTATTAATAAAAAGCTACTTCCCTTTTTTTATTGCAAAATTTTTGTTATAACGGATGTGAAAAAGATGATTAGGAACGTAAATAAAGAACACAAAATTTAACGTGGTTCACTAACAGTGTTTTAGCTACATTAACGGGCAGAGGAAATGAAAACTTTATTGATCTTGAAGAATACAGATTGCATAATACTGCTAGGTTATTAACGGATGAGGAAAAACCCATGAAATATGTCCAAATAGATAACTCTAGCCCAAAATATCTCTGGTTGGGTTATCCGAAGGGGGTTTTAACCGTTTTAAGACACATTCTAACAACTTTGCTTTTTAGAAAGTTCTTAAACATTTGTAACGTTTTCTTATTTAGTAAATTTTTTTAAATGAAATTACCGACTTATTCTTTCAACTATCTTTCTATTTATTATTTAATTATTTGATTTGACATCACTAACTCTATTCACTCAAATTATTCAATTTTTATCTCATTTTTTATTATTTGATTTGACACAGCTAAACTCTACATATTTTACTCACTAAATACTCTTCTTCTTAAAGTTAATTTTATCCGATTCTTACAATTTTTAACTTTTTTTAATCTCCATGTCAAAATAAAAATATTAAAATAAATAAGAGATGTATAAAGTAAAATAATAATATTAATAATTATTAGTATGGAGGGAAAAGAGATTCATCATTCTTTAAATAAATTCTCACATTTAAATTCGAGTCTTAAATATATATAAATGGGAGAATAAGATAGCCAAAAAAAGTCGGTCCCAAGCACAAAAGAAAAGGACAGAGAAAGAACACCACCCACCCCCCATACCACGAGGCGGCGCTTCTTCTTCTTCTTCTTCTTCTTCAACCACTGCAGATCACTAGTCAGTTCGGTTGGTTCCTCTTTCTTTCTTTCTTTCTTTCTTTCTTTGATTTGTTTGCAAGGTTTCTTCTTTATACTACTACTACTACCTAGTACTATTTCTGGATTGTATGTTATATTGTATTGTCTCACTCCATCCCTGATCTCATCTTCTTCTTTCACAGGAAAGAAAATGGCGAGCATAGACATAAATGGCCTCTTGAACGAGGTTCCCGTCGAGAACGACAGGCGTGTCCCCAAGACGAAGATCGTCTGCACTTTAGGGCCGGCTTCTAGGTCGGTCCCGATGCTTGAGAAGCTCCTCAGGGCTGGCATGAGTGTCGCCCGCTTCAATTTCTCTCATGGCAGCTTTGAGTATCACCAGGAAACCCTCAACACCCTCCGCACTGCTATGCAGAACACCGGCATCCTCTGCGCCGTCATGCTCGACACCAAGGTAACTAAACTAGACTAAACTCCATTAATTTCTTTATTAGATTAGATTAGATTAGTATAGGAGGTAGTATTACTTACTTCAGTGGTCTGCTTGCTTGCTTGCTGTTTCCAGGGACCTGAGATTCGAACTGGTTTTCTCAAGGATGGGAAACCAGTTCAGCTAAAAGAAGGCCAGGAAATTACTGTCACCACAGACTATGACATCAAGGGGGATGCAAACATGATCTCCATGAGCTACAAAAAGTTGGCTCAGGATGTCAAACCTGGAAATAACATCTTGTGTGCAGATGGTACCATCACACTCAAGGTCTTGTCTTGTGATCCCAAGTCTGGAATTGTGAGATGTCGTTGTGAGAACACCGCGATGATCGGTGAGAGAAAGAATGTCAATCTCCCCGGTATTGTTGTCGATCTTCCCACGCTTACTGAGAAGGATAAGGAAGACATCTTAGGATGGGGAGTGCCCAACAATATAGATATGATTGCCCTTTCATTTGTACGGAAAGGTTCTGATCTTGTTAATGTCCGTAGGGTCCTTGGGCCTCATGCCAAAAACATTCAGCTCATGTCAAAGGTATTGATTCATCTCTTTTGGATACATACTTATTGTTAGCTGATCCAGGAAGCATGTAGTACCACTTCGTCCTGATAAATGTTCCAGGGAAAAAGGTTTCTTTTCAGCTAGCATGACATTCAGGAAAGAAATAGCAGTGGCTTCTCTGTGTATACTATATCTGAAGACTATATGCGACTATGAGAGAGAGCTAGGAACATCTTTCAATTCCTTATCTGTTTGTATATTTGCACCATTTCAGCTAGCATGACATTCAGATTGATTTCTTTGGCTGGCTACTAGTTTGCTATGATTTAATCTTCCCTTCCCTGCATGATAACATGAACGCTTAATAAGCTTGAACTCGGCCTACTGTAATGTGAATGTGCTCTTTTTACTTCTTCAGGTTGAAAACCAAGAGGGTGTCATCAACTTTGATGAGATCCTGCGTGAGACTGACTCATTCATGGTTGCTCGTGGTGATCTTGGAATGGAGATTCCAGTAGAGAAGATATTCCTAGCGCAGAAGATGATGATTTACAAGTGTAATCTTGCGGGCAAGCCTGTTGTTACTGCCACACAGATGCTTGAATCTATGATCAAATCTCCTAGGCCAACACGTGCAGAAGCCACTGATGTCGCCAATGCTGTTCTTGATGGCACTGATTGCGTTATGCTCAGTGGTGAGAGTGCCGCTGGAGCCTATCCAGAGCTTGCTGTGAAGATCATGGCTAGGATCTGCATTGAAGCGGAATCGTCTCTTGACTATGGAGCGATCTTCAAGGAGATGATACGGGCTACACCTCTTCCGATGAGCCCGCTGGAGAGTCTTGCATCATCTGCTGTTAGAACAGCTAACAAGGCTAGAGCTAAGCTCATTGTCGTTTTGACTCGTGGTGGGTCAACAGCTAAGTTGGTGGCCAAGTACAGACCAGCTGTTCCCATCCTTTCAGTTGTCGTCCCCATTTTGACAACCGATTCTTTCGACTGGAACTGCAGCGATGAGAGGCCAGCGAGGCATAGTCTGGTGCATAGGGGGCTGATTCCATTGTTGGCTGAAGGGTCTGCCAGAGCAACTGACACAGAGTCTACTGAGGGAATCCTTCAAGCTGCTCTGAAGTCCGCGACGCAGAAGGGTCTATGCAAGCCTGGTGATGCTGCTGTGGCTCTTCACCGAATCGGGGCCGCCTCTGTTATTAAGATCTGCGTAGTTAAGTGATTAATTCAGATGAGTGAGTTGCAGTGCCATCTTTAAAGGTTGTTCGTGTTTGACACACAGACTTGCTACATTTATGTTATGTCCACAGGATGTTCTTTCCTTTCTTTGCTGAATATTTTTGCAGTAGCGAGCTAACTATGATGGTTGATTTCGATAGGATTAAACTCCTCTCTGCTGTCTACCTTTTGCACTATTTTCGAGTTTCAATCATTAGCCACTAGATGTGCCTTCACTCACATTTTTATTTAGTAATTAATCATTCATTTTTATTTAGTAATGTTTTCATATAGAAATCTCAATAATTTATATGAATATTATAATTTATTATATAAATTTTCAATTTCTTTTTAGCATTGTATTTCTTATTTATAATTCAGTCAATATAAAATGTGAAAATTAATTGCTACAAGTTTACGACTTTTATTGGAGGGAGGGTACATGGAGGAATAGCTTCTTTGCAAATTATAACCATTGGATAAATGTAAACTTTAAAAGCGGAATTAATAGTTATTCTAGGATTTTCTTCACACTTTCTTGTGGATTCTATATCCAACATATTTTAGTAAAAAATATGTACATAAAAAATAAGATTATTGAATGATGAATAAAACAATTAACATGTAACATTTAAGGTTAAATTCAAAAAGGGAAATTAAGATTGAGGAAATGAATAACGTAAATTTGAAGAAAAAAAATGAATTATTTGCACCTAACATGAAAAGTGAAAAATATTAATGTAAAAAATAAATGACATAATAACATACGTTTGAAAAAAACAAATTAAATCAAAGTCCAACATTCGTCAAGTGTAAATATATTAATTTGTTGCAAAAAGTATCCAACATTCATGGAACTAAACGAGACCACGCGTGGGTGTGTTTTCTTTAAGTATTTAAGAACAAAGTTAAAGTTAAAAAAATGAGTAAGCTTAAAGTGAAACATGATTGACTTAAATATTCTAATTTTACACTCAGAATAAGTAATAGAGCTATAATTAAAAACCAGTTGAGCAAGAAAACTCTAATTACTCTTAAAATAAAGTGTAATGAGTAAAACACTAATTGACTGAACTAAATAAAAAATATTATTATAACTACATAAGAGATCATGTCACTGATTTATAAACATTATATAAATTTTGAAAAGACGTGAAAAATATGCTAGTTGTCTAAATTGGAGTAAAGGAAAAATAACATCTACATTTGATTAAAAAAAACAAATAACTAAACTGTAATTATAAAAAAATGAAGGGGAAAAAGCTTAGAAAAAAAAATAGAGGTCTTAATTATAAGCATAAAGATATTAAATGACAAAGAAATGTGAAAAAAAACTTACCAACTTGAATTGTAAAGTTTAAAAAATAGTAAAATGAATTTGTTTTGTTTTTGTTTTTGTTTTTAAGAAAAAAGACTAATCTATAAGGATGTTTTAAAAGAAAAGATATGAAAAAGACATTTAAAAGTTCCACAAAGTCAAAGAAAAAAATACTATGTCACGATAATATATAGAACACAGGGTTTCATATTGAAACTAAACATAAAAAAAAAAGGTTTAAGAGATAATTTTAATTTTTCTCTTTTTTCACAATAATGTAAAATAGATAAACGATATTGAATAATATAAGTTTGATCAATGGATCCTTAATATTTCTTTTGATCACTTGAGATGAAAGAACAATTTTGATGCAAATGTGATGCAAAAGGTTTAAAGGTAAGAAGACTTTTAACTAAAAAAAAAGTTAACAAATATCAAAATTGTTATTAAATAATGTCCAATCACCACTATTTAATCCGATGAATTATTCTTCTTAATTCATTTTCAACTTGGTTCAATGGATTAAGCACATGTTTGATTAAGAGATCATTTGAAACTTGACAAGCCGTTGGCTTAAGCATTTGAGTCTTAAGAGGGACAATTTTCAGTTCTTATAGTTGCAGGCAACTTTCTATGTTCCGGCTGTGCAATTTAATTTTCTTTTTTAACCCTTCTTTACACAAAAAACTAACAATAAACCAATAACTATTTAAATTATATACATTTCTCAAAAACTTTTTCTCTCACAAATCTCCCCCCAATTTTCAAACCAAACAAATTCCCAACAAAATGTTGTAAAAAAAAACACATCTTGCTACACATAAACTACACACAGTTTTGTAGTACATTACCACTACAATAAAAATTTGACCAAATGGACTACAACCGAAAACGATAAACTTTTTTTTTATAGGATAGGGGATATGGATGATGGAGAGTGGAACTCAAGATCTCGTGAGCATGAGTACCGGAACAAATGCTCAGGAAGAAAAAGATAAACCTTTTATAGCTTTTGTAGGAGTAAGTAAAAGGCTTAAATACATATTAGTACTATGAATTATGATAAAATGAATGATTAAAGGTCTGGTTAAAAAACGCTATAAATAAGGGTCTAAACTATTAGGGTACGTTTGGTTGTCGGGATAAAAAAAGGTGGGGTATGATGATTAAAGTAGGATAGGATATGATAATGTAGGATGAGAAAAGATGAGATTATCTCATATCTTATCTATTGTTTGGATGAACTTGGAAATTGCTTCCCCGTTCAAGCTTTGTGACATTGATGCTAAGGAAAAGAACAACGCCGACAAAGGCAACGACGGAGATGAAGACGATGGTGGAGATGGAGACGATGACGGAGATGGAGATGGCGGCGGAGATGGAGAAGATGACGAGACGAAGAAGATAATGGAGACGGGAGAGCTTCTCTTGTTCTCATTCTTTATGGTTCTGGCTAGGGATGGTCATTGGAGCGCGTCGACCCGCTCCATGGATTGATATGCATTGATCCGCGTTGGGGTGGATCGCTCCATAACCCACTCCATCAGAGTAACTAATCCCGCTCTATAGTGGAGCGATCCGGTGGAGCGTGGATGATCCAACGAATACGTTCATCCCATCTTTTGTCATCCCAACAACCAAACGAGTCTTAGGGTTATGCAGATAAAAGCTCTGGCTCACTTAATTCATCATATGCGATCATGAGACATTGCGAACGTAAATATTTGTAACTGAAAAATAAAAGCATGATCACGATTAATTAACGTCCATTAAATATCTTTGCGTCTTTAACTCTTTTACCGTCTTCTTTTTATAGTGAATTGAATCTAGCTTTGTACTAGTATAGTGATTTAAACTTATATAAAGAGTCAAGTGAGTTGAAGCTTTTTTATGTGCACTACTCCAATACTTAAGACTCTTATTCATTCCGACTGTTTTTTTGTTCAGGTTCATAATCGTCCATTCTCAAGAGATCCGACCCCACAGAGAGAGTAGCGGTGCCGGTGCCCCATACGGCGAAGATTCGTGACTCACACTCAGTCTCAGCCTCACGTACTCCATTTCCCCCTTCTCCTCTCATCCTGACTTTCAGATACAAATCAGAAGGGGGGATTTCAAATTAGAAACTAGAGAGAAAACAATCAACCTTGCGGATTCTAGGAACCTATTTCTTGAATTGAGCTCGCAGTAGCTGCCAGAGCACAAGACGAAACCACCGCCGGCCTTTCGGTTTTGGTTTGATTCTTTGCTTCGCCATATGCCCTGCTCTTCAGTTCAGTTTCTTCGCTGATACTCATGTTTAGGAGCCACAATGTTGCAGCCAGGATTTTCGAGCGCCAAATTCGGACCCCTGCTCCAGGAACTAGCGTATGCCGCTGCTGCTCTCTTTCTTCTTTTCTTTCATTTTAATTATCATCACTTCTTCTACCTGCTCCAATTGCTTTACCTTATTGATGCTGTCTAGAGTTGTGTGGTTTGGTTCTAGTAATAGGTGTAGTTGTTTATAGAGCAGATTTTGAGCTCTAAGTGAGGCAGTAGTGCAGGTAGAAGGTTGAACTGGGTGCTTAAGAATGGGCACAATTGTCATGTCTGGTCTAAAAGTGGCTTTGCATTGCGTTATTATCTCAGGAGTTATACTTCTCCAAAGTTAAATACTATCTCCATCTCTTGATCCCGAGACTCTGGAAAGTTGAGCATGGAGATCCTTTTGAGTGACTCTTGATAGGACTGAGCTGAAACCTAAAAGCGCGATAAGTTGCTATCTACACTTCCTGCAACATGGAAATGATATTTAAATGGTGCTCTTTTACACTTGCAGGTCCATTGCGCCAGGCGTTTCTATGAGAACTTAGTTCCCAGTTTCACTATTTTCGATGTTGAATGCCCTGACAATTTATTTCGCAAGTTCACGGATGATGGCCAGTATCTTATTAGTTTCAGCAGGAATCACCAAGATCTGATTGTCTACAAACCATCCTGGCTTTCATTTTCCTGCAAGCAAGAGGATTGTGACATACATGATCTGGTGCCAAAAGCAAAGAGGTTCGAGAGCTTCTTCACCGAGTTATATTGTGTGTCACTTGCTTCCATCAATGAGCTCATATGTAAAGACTTCTTTCTGTACATGGAGAGTAACCAATTTGGAATATTTGCCACTTCTACTACTCAAATTCAAGATGCACCAGCAATTGGAGGAGCTATTCAAGGAGTCCCTTCCATAGAAAAAATTACTTTTCACCTCTTGAGGTATGTTACTGTTCTTGATGAGCAGTAGTTCTCAATTTTATTTTATATTTAGAGGTTTATGTAACCTACTTTTCCTGTACAAAACTAGGTTGCAAGATGGAGTCATATTGGCCGAGAAAGTTTTTCACAATGATTATGTCAATTTGGCGCATGGTATGGGTGTGTTCTTGTATGATGATCTTCTGGCAATTGTATCACTTCGATATCAAATGATACACATTCTTCAAATAAGGGATTCTGGAAATCTTGTTAATGTGCGAGCTATTGGGGCATTCTGTCGGGAGGATGATGAACTGTTTCTTAACTCTTGTTCTCAGGTAAATTCTTATGTTATGAGCACCTCGTGCAACTATATAGTTTTACCATGTTTTGCATTACTTGTTTTTTTGGGGTAAGTTGCTGAGATAGTAGTCTATAATTCTGGGTGTTAGGCTCAGCTGCAGTCACGCGATGAGAGTGCTTCATTCAGGCAATGGGTCATCCTGTTTGTTTATTTTTGGAGTCAGATGTACTCTTTCTAGTTCTTAGCACTTTCTCAAAGATTTTAATGGTACTTAACATAGAAAATCTGCTGGTTTTGTTATCCATAATCTTCCCTGGATATAAACCATGATTAAGTAGATGTCTGTTGTTATTGTGAGTTACTGTGATATGTGCCAATTGTAAGATAGCTGTCTGGGCCTCCTCACCAATAATGTTGTCGTTTCTGATAGGCCAAAAGCTCTGACGAAAACAAACTGCATCAGTTGTCAGTCAATCATGCAGACCAAGGAGATCATGTAAATGGAGACCAATCGAGTTCAAGCAATTCATTTTTGACTGGTATTAAACAGCGCCTGCTTTCTTTTATATTCCGAGAAACCTGGAATGAAGAAGCTGATCAACCCTTGGTTAGTCAGTTTGAAGCTTGACTTGCACTGGGATTTTAGGACTTGAATAGGTGTTATACTCTTTAAGCATTTTTCTTATGCCAGTATTTGAGACAGATCTCCATAGTCTAGCTACTTATTTACGCTTCTTTACCAGAGAGTGCAGACCTTGAAGAAGAAGTTCTATTTTCATTTCCAGGACTATGTGGACTTGATGATCTGGAAGGTAAAACTTTGATTGATGGATTTGGTCAAGAATCTGTTGTTTTACTATCTATTATCCTTAAAAAAACTAGTTAGTACAAATAAAAGACCTGGAACGCTACAATGGTTCAGGTACAATTCTTGGACAGGCATCATCTTCTGATAAAGTTTGGAAGTGTTGATGGAGGGGTATGTTTTTCGTTTTTACCTCTTGAATTATATTGTTAGATGTAAAGAGCTGTGTGGATCATAGAGTTAGAAAGGCTTGAAAGTGAACTCTTGCTACAAGGTGTCTCTCATATGTCTAATCTTACATCTTACTCTTTACATGCTAACCTGGAAAAAAGGGTATTTCTCTCCATTGATATGTTCTGGTATGAAGAACCAGGTATCAAGAAATGCCGATAACCATCCTGCATTCTTTGCTATGTACAATATGGAGACTATAGAAATACTTCTTGCCTAGTACATTCTCTCATGGGTGTCAGTGTTTGAAATCTTTTACGTTTATTGTTCCAGAATGCGGAAGATGAGCTTTACCTTCTATTTGAGCATTTCTGTGACCATTTTTATGCAACATCAAGGAGTTTATTGTATATGAACTTCATATCTTCTCACTCGAACAACATTCATGCTCTTGAGCAACTAAGAAGCATGAAGAATAAAGCAACCAGCTCTTCTCAGGTTTTCTCCTTGTCTTGAATCTTCACTGCTATTCTGCTTGCCTATGTATTTCTTTCAAACATGTATCGAATTCTCTTGTTTTGCTATGGTATACTAAATTGCTCATCATTTATATTGGACATCTTAATGGATGATATCTTGAACACAGTTTGTAAAGAAGATGCTGGCATCTTTGCCTTTTAGCTGTCAATCTCAGAGTCCTTCCCCCTATTTTGATCAGTCTTTATTCAGATATGATGAAAAGGTCAGGAGAACATCTGGACTTCTCATGATTGGTGTCATGTGTTTACATTTTCTTATGCAACTGTTTCTTTTCAGTTGATTTCAGCAACTGATCGTCATAGACAGTCAACTGACCATCCAATTAAGTTCATATCTAGAAGGCCTCCACATACTCTTAAATTTAAGATTAAGCCAGGTATTCAATGGCTGCTAATGCTGTGCGTTTTTCTTTTCTTCTCTCTAGAACTAACTGGTGAACCGATTTTTTTGCTCTTGTGAATGAGTTGCCTTTCACATATGATGATTTTGTTTTAGGCCCTGAATTTGGTAATTCAGATGGACGGAACAAAAAGATTTCATCTTTCCTGTTCCATCCATATCTGCCCCTTGCGCTCTCCATCCAGCAGACCTTGTTCATGCCACCAGCGGTTGTGAATATACATTTCCGAAGATGAGTTTACTGCTGCTTCTGTAACTCTGCTCTAAAAGGCGTCGGCAGTATTCGTTCTTTCTTTCCTCCTTTTGTTAAGGAAAATCTGTTATAGCTGATTAAAAAGTGTACACTTAGCATTATTGTAGGTGTATGTATTATCATCATCATCATATGTTCCCCTACACAGATTCCCCAATTTTGTTATTATGTGTTTCTTTTTCTCATGTTGGGTTATTTGGTTGTTACACCTATCATGTAATGAGAGACTTCCCTTGTGAATTGGGATGTTGTTGATATTTTAAGCTCTATCCAGGACAGGGTGGCAGTTGTTGTTATGGTAGCTTGTGGTGTAAGCAAAGTTGATTAAAAATTGTTATTATTAGGTTAGATTTCTCATGATTAGTTGTTGCATGAGTACTATATACTATGATACTGACTGACATTTTGATTGGTTTAGCTCTGTCTGAGAGGTTGACAATGACATGTTTTTCTCTAGTTTTTAATTTCACTCCTTGTTCTGTTCATTACATTCTAGTATCAGGTAAACTAATTATTTCCTAATTTCAGTATGTTCTCTTATTGCTCTCTTAGAAAAGCAAACTAATTATTCTTTCTTCTCTTACTTGTTAGTATTTTCTTTCTTGGGGTGGGGGTTTAAGTTTATGGGGTTGACAAGAAAGAAAAAGAAAAAGAAAATAAAAGATAAAAGGTAGCACTAATTGGTACTCTCTCCGTCTCATAAAAATTGTAACATTTTATTTTCAGCATTTAATTTATAATTTTTTTTTTAATATGTTGATAATTTATATGGAACATGATGGGTTGGGGAATTTGTAAAGTATGAGAATTAGTTCAAGTCAAGTTATGGCAACCAAGTCTATCCCATCCCAACTGCTCTAAGATTATTAGTATATTACTAGTTAGAAATAAGGATGACTGGCATTAAACAAGACAAAGTATAATTAAGGAACTATTATTTTAATTTGTGGATACTTGCAACAAGTTAATTAAGGAACTACTATTATTTTAATTTGTTTTTGGTATAGTATAGCATAGCAGCCCCATTGGTGGAATAGGAAAGTAGAGAAGTTGCTTTCTTTTCCTTTGCTTTGCTTTGCCCACCAAACCCATCCATCCACAATAATAATAATAATAATAATAATAAATTTTAAAAAAAAAGAAGGATGTGTTTTTTTTTTCTCTTCGGGTGTGTTCCACAATAATTTTTTTTTTATTTCATCAAAACTTAATCACAAACTATCAAATCAATTATTTCCCTCACATTTCTCATTTCACAAACATCGTATCAATTTCATATATTTTATCAAATTTCCTAAATATTTCATTCAAAGGTGTGTTCTTTGCTTAAATTTTTTACAGAGATCGGTGAAGTATTTAAAAATTAATGTGATGTTTATAAGAATAAAAAATGGGGGATGTTGATTTATTGATATATATATATATTTTTTAAGAAGACACCATATATTTTGTTGGTAGAACGGGAGTATATATATATATATTTTACTAGTAATTGAGAATTCTTTATGCTTTTTTTTGGAATAGTTTTGGTCAGTTATGGGCTGGCTATAAAATTAATTAATCAATACTCTTTTTTGATGAATAATTAATCAACACTGTAATAAGTACACTCTTGTAAACAAAAGGTGGATAAAGGGAACGGAAATGGTGGGCTCGTTTCTTGTTCGTAAACTGAAATGAGCCCGAACCCGAAAAAGCAACGGCCTTTGCCCGCTCCGGTCAGTCACCCGCCGATTTCATCCTTCACCTTCTCCGGTCGCCGCCGCCCGCGCCTGTGACTTTGACTGTGACTGTGACTGTGAGTCTCTCTCTTCTCTTCTCTTCTCTTCTCTTACTCTTACGCTCGATTTCCGGATATTCTCTTTTATCTACTACTACTGCTCCTACTGTCCCGCCCCACCCGAGATTCAGCGCGATCTGGTTCTGACGTTGGCGGTAGTTAGTTAGTGCACGCGGGCGGGCGGAGCATCATCGTCGCTGAGCAAAGGAACACTCAACTCAGTTTATTTGACCTAATTCTCTGTACGATTCTTTTCGGGGTTTAACACTCTGCGTGCGTTTGTATGGTGTCTCTCCTTCCCTCCGTTTTCCTGTTATCTTACAAGAAGAACGGATATGGAGAAGAGTGGGAGTCTGTCGAGGAGTAACAATCTACTGGCTTCGCTGTCTCCTCAACTTCAGTCTCAGCAGTCATTGAGGCGGTTGGGGCTGTGTGCACAAGTAGCAACCCAGTCATCTCCCGTTGTGTTCCCCGAGAAGCGCCCCAAGAAGGTAAAGGATCCCTCCAGAAGGGCTGAGGCCTCACTTAACCATGACCAGCCCAGAAAATTCAAGAGGGAGGAGCACCGGATAGATATTGGGGGTGGGGATGAGAAGTCTGATCTGCTTGGTTACGCTGTATACTCCGGCAAACTCATTTTGGACAAGAGGGACACCACCAGCGTCAGTGATGGTTCTGCAGATGCAGAGAAGCAAGCTTCCGCTGACAGTTCATGTCAGGATGCGGTTGATGCCAAACTCACCAGCAAGGCCTTGCTCTGGGGTTCTCATATGCTTTCCCTTGAGGATGTCATATCGGTAAAATCTCAATTTGTATTATTTGTGGTGACCTCTTTTATTTTCCATGATTCGGTCCATTATTGTCATTTTTCCCTTGCAGGTAAACTATAATGTTGGCCTCAGACATTTCACAGTGCATTCCTATCCTTTTAGAAAGCCTACATGTGGCCTTTCCTGCTTTCTGAAACCAAAGAGAAGGCGGAAGGATTATCGTTTTTTAGCTTCTAACGTAGAGGAGGCAGTACAGTGGGTTGGTGGGCTTGCAGACCAGCAGTGCTTTATCAATT
>JBBYHH010071632.1:0-15565 GCA_038382905.1 Daphne laureola
CTGATACTCATCAGATTTCTGTAAGTTTAAGTTTTTTATGTTATAATATCAGTTGTGTTATTATTATGTTTAAATTTATTATTTAAATTTCCATTATTTTTATTATTTTTATTAAGTATAACCTGGGCTTAAAATTGGTATCAGAGCCATGTTTGGCTATTAATCTGGCTATTATAAACATTGATTACTTCTTAGTATGAGTTAAAATTTCTAAAGGACCTAAGGAGTAATTTATTAAAGGACCTAAGAAGTAATTAAACCCCTCGTTAGACCTCCTTTCAGAACTACAAAAAACCTTTAGGCATAACTTTCACCTTTCTCAAGACTTATAGGCCTCATTCCCAATATTTGAAAAAGAATTAGAACTCCCAGAACGCAGTCAGAAATATATAGGCCTAAAACTCAAAAACACTAAAACTTTTAGGCCTACTTAGACATTAATCCCTGGGTGTTTAAGTTGGTAAAGTTGGCGCATAATCATGAATGTGATCCAAATCACACAAGATTTATGAAATCGTATAGGGTTATTAGTAGACATGACGATAGACAGATTGTTTTGGGTGATACGGCAGGGGTGACGGCATCACGAATGTTCATGACATTCGTGGTTGGAAATGGTGGGATTGATAGGGTTCCATTTTCCATAAAGGATTGTGACTTCATCATTAGAAGGTGGCGTACAAACTGCATGGATAATGGTGATTTCAATGCAATGCAGAAGTTCTTTAACGAGATGAGATCAGTATCAAAGGACTTTTTTTATCTGTATGATACGGATGAGGAGGGAAGGTTGAAGAATGTTTTATGGGCAGATGCGAGAAGCAGGGCAGCTTATACTGATTTCGGTGATGTAGTTTCATTCGACACGACTCACTTGAAGAATCGTTATAAGATGCCTTTAGCTCCTTTCATTGGTGTTAATCACCACAGGCAGTCAATTTTACTGGGATGCACTTTAGTGACAAAGAAAGATACTGAAAGTTTCAAGTGGGTGTTCGAAGCGTGGTTGAAGTGCATGAAAAATCAGCCACCAAAGTACATTATGACGGATCAATGTCAGGCAATAGGTATGTGGTTATTAAGGTTTTCTTTTTTTTTTTAATTTAGTTATCTAAATTGGTTTACTTGTAAGAATTATAGTTATGATATAGTATTGTTTGAGAGTGTTTGTTTGATTTATGATAATAAATAACCTACTTTGCAGGGAAGGCGATAGGTATTGTTTTTCCAAATACTAGACATCGCTGGTGTTTGTGGCATGTGATGAGAAATGCAGATCATCATTTGAAAGGTGAAGAAGACTGGGATGGGATTCGCAAAGCTATGAAAGAAGTAGTTCATGATGCCTGCGAACCGATAGAATTTAAAGGTATGTGGACGAACTTTGTGCTTAAGTATGGCTTAGTAGGTAATGAATGGCTTAAGTCAATGTTTGAGAGACGGGATAGATGGGTTCCTGGCTATTTCCTTCATGAGTTCTGGGCAGGGATTCATAGTACTCAGCGTAGTGAAGGGATTAATAATTTTTTCAAAGGGTACGTGAATATTAATACTGGTCTTCGGCAATTTGCCGAGCAATATTGTCTTGCTTCTGGGAAAAGGGTTAATGATGAGGAACGGGAAAATTGGAAATCACAAAAAAAACCGGCTATGTGTGTGACAAGATTTATTTGTGAGAAGGTCTTTCAGAAGTGTTATACCCGTAATAAATTTCTAGAGTTGCAACATGAGGCGAAAGGGGTGACGTACATAAACATTCAAGCAGGATGAGGGGATGGTACGATCCGTAAGTATAGTATAATTAACAGCGGAGTTCAGAAGGTCTATGGTGCCATTGTGAAAAGGAAGTATATAGTTGAATACAATGTGGAATCCCATGACACGGTGTGCCAATGCAAGATGTTCAATTTTTGTGGAATTATATGTCGACACATAATTGGAGTGTGGCATGTTGAGGAATTGAGTGTTGTACTAGAGAGTTACATTCTTGATCGTTGGAGAAAGGACAAGATCAGACAGTGTAGCATTGTAAAGCTTCCAAATTACAAACATGGATTTGATAAGACGGAGGAACAAAAAAAATTTGAGGAGTTGCAGGGCCTAATGCAGGACATATCAAAATTGGTGATGGTTAATAGTGATCTGTTTAACAAAGTGATTAATGGGTTAAGGCTACTTAAAAAATATTGTGATCTGTTTATCGGGAATGGAGGTAATGGTTGCACGGATTCTATCGGACGATTTAACTTGAAGCATGCCAATCCCCTAATACAACCGAGCCCCGCCGAACTTAATATTGATGATGTGGCAGATCCCGTTGATCGGCGGGGCAAAGGTCGTGTTCCATCTCATAGAAAGGGTTACAATACGGAGAAGCGGAAAAAGTCCAAATATAGTGGAAAAGGCAATAAATCTAGAAACGTCGGTGTCAACGAGTGTACATCATATTATTTAAGGTACGTATAATAATACCTACATTGCTAGGTTATGGTATTAAATAATCTTAGATGTTCTGTATGATTGAACTAATGTTTACTCTTGCTGTATGGCCATGTCCAGGTTGGGAACACAGATATTGTTGGAACAATGAATGGTGAGACTGTTGCTGGGACACAGCATGGGACATACAGGGATAGTGGTAGGCACATTTGTTTTTGGGTGTAAAAGAGTGCTGTGATGTTAAATGGATCCTAGTTTGACAGAGTGCTGTCATGTTAATATGGATCCTAGATGTAAAGAACCTTGAACAAGCACTGCTTGATCTGACTTGAACGACTTGTTTATTCAATGATAACTGCAACTATTAAATAGCCAACTACAGAACAAGAATAACAAACAGAGCAACCCACGTAGACCACTAATTATGTGGTAATCACAAACAAACAGAAAGAGCAAACCACTAAGATAGTTACCTAAAAAATAGCTCAAATTGTTAACTAACAAACAACTTCTCCTAAGTTTAAGGACTCACGATCCTATCATACCCTCCCTTAAACTAAGTTGTATAGCTTAGTTTACTCTTGGTGATTCACACACTCCCAACATTCCACAAAGAGTCTCAAATTGTTCCAGCTTCAGTGGCTTTGTGAGTATGTCTGCGATCTGATCCTCTGATCCACAGTGAATTAGCTGCACCACTCCTTCCTTTGACAGATCCCTTAGGAAATGAAACCGAACTCCAATATGTTTGCTTCTTCCATGCATAACCGAATTTCTTGACAGTTTGATTGTTGAACTATTGTCACAGAAAATGGTTGTGCACTTATCCCCATCATAGCCAAGAAACTTCAGCACCTTTTTCATCCATATTGTCTGACATGCACAGGCTGCAGCAGCCACGAATTCTGCCTCTGTTGTGGATAAAGTCACAATCGGTTGCTTTCGTGATGACCATGCCACTGCACCTGAGCTCATCATAAAAACATAACCAGAAGTGCTCTTTTTGTCCTCCACACATCCAGCATAGTCGTTGTTCGTATAAGCTGTCAAGGTTACACTAGCTTCTTTCTTATAGAGAATGCCAAAGCCAATTGTACCTCTTACATACCTTAGAACTCTCTTTACATCCATGAAATGAAGCTTTGTAGGATGAGCCATATATCTAGCGAGCAAGCTAACCACGTATGTCAAGTCTGGACGAGTCAAAGTCAAATACATAAGGCTCCCAATTAAATGCTTATAGCTGGTGCTGTCAACTTCATTGCTGCCTTCATCTTTAGAAATCTTGAAACCTGGAACTATAGGATTTAGTACAACATTGCTGTTTTCCATCCCAAATCTTATCAACACATCCATTGCATACTTGTGTTGTCCAAGAAAAATTCCATCACTCAGTTGTTGTACTTCCAAGCCAAGAAAGTACCTCATTTTCCCTAAGTCTGACATATCGAACTCCTTCATCATTGATTCCTTGAATTCTCTCATCATTGCATCGTCATTTCCAGTATAAATTAAATCGTCAACATATAAGCTTATCAATAAAAACTTACCTCGGTTGCCTATCTTGACAAAAAGTGTCTATTCACTTGGACATTTCTCAAATCCCTCCCTTAAAAAATAAGCCTCAATGCGACTAAACCAGGCTCGTGGTGCTTGTTTTAGTCCATACAAAGCTTTTCTCAATTTATAAACTTTGTCAATCTGATCTTGTTTTTCAAAGCCTTTCGGTTGCTCAACATACAAGTCCTCTAACAGTTCACCGTGTAGGAAGGCTAATTTGACGTCAAGTTGGTATATTTTCCAACTTTCGTGAGGAGCAAGAGCAAGAACGATCCTCACAGTGTCCATTCGAGCAACTGGTGCAAAAACTTCAGAATAATCAATCCCATATTCTTGCACGTATCCTTTGGCAACAAGGCGAGCTTTAAATTTCTCCACTTTACCTTGCTCGTTCAGCTTTGTCTTGAATACCCACTTGACCCCAATTTTCTTTGCACCTTCAGGTAGGTCAGTGAGGGTCCAAGTCTGATTTTTTTCTATGGACAGCATCTCAGCTTCCATGGCTTTCTTCCAATCTGCACTCTGCACAGCTTCTTCAAAGCTCACAGGATCAGTGCTTATGAAAAGAGAAAAATTCAGAATATTACCATCATCTTCACCCTCTGAAACTTCTTATCCATCCACATAATCATTCATCCAAATTGGTGGCCTCCTAACTCGTGATTCTTCTGAACTGGAACTTGATGGAGATGCAGATGTTGTTGTATCTTCATTGCTGCCCACTGCATATTCTTCCTCACTGTCACTTGAGTCTTCAATTAGCTCATCATTTTCTCCCCATTCCAGATTTACCAAGATTTGTTGTTCATGGCTTTTATCCCAGTTCCACCCCTTTTCCTCCTCAAAAATGACATACCGGCTTGTCTTTATCTTCTTTGCAACATGATCGTATATCCTGTAGCCCTTGGACTCATCACTTATTCCAAAGAAAACACCACTAATGCTCTTGTCTTCCAACTTTGTTCTCTTGGCATCAGGTACATGTACGTGGCATACACAACCAAACACCCTCAGGTGTTCAATTGATGGCTTCTTACTGCTCCAAATCTCTGCTGGTGTTGTATCCTTCAAAGCCACGGTAGGACACCGATTTAGCACATACACAGCCCACCTCACTGCTTCTGGACAAAAAGGTTTAGGAACCCCTTTCTCTGACAGTATACACCTTACCATATTCATTATTGTGCGATTCTTCCTTTCCACCACTCCGTTCTGTTGGGGAGTGTACGGAGTTGTTAGCTGCCTATTGATTCCAATCTCTTTGCAAAATTTGTTGAACTCAGTTGATGTGAACTCTCCTCCTCTATATGTTTGTAGGCATTTAATGACCAAAGATGTTTATTTCTCAACAAGTATCTTAAACATCTTGAAAAAATCAAATGTCTCATATTTTTCAGACAAAAAATATGACCATATTTTTTGACTGAAATCATCAATCAAACAGAACACATATTTCTTTCCACTATTTGACATGGGAGAAATTGGACCACATAAGTCTGCATGAATGAGTTCTAACCTTTGAGTTGCTCTCCAATGACTTCTCTTTGGGATCGGTTCACGGTGTTGTTTCCCTTTCAAACAATCAACACACACTTCAGCTGTAACTTGAAGTTGAGGCAGTCCATGCACCATATTCTTCCGTTGCAGAGCTTGCAAACGTGTGTTACTAATGTGACCGAGTCTGCAGTGCCAAAGACGAGTAAGATCTGGTGTTGTAGTGTTGAGATAAATTTCTTGAGTTGGGATCGTCATAATATGTTCAACCTTTGCTGCCAAAGTGAACATCTTGTTGGCTGTAATTTCAGACTGGAGAACAAGACCCTTCTTTGGATGATAAATCTTGCACTTCCTGGATTTAATGAGAATTGAAAAACCCCTTTTCTTGTAGCTGCCCTATGCTCAAAAGATTAGTTTTCAACTCCGGCACGTAAAAGACATCACTAATAAGGCAGTTAACACCATTTACTTCCAACCTCACACTTCCTTTTCCTGAAACTTTCATACTTGTGTTGTTCCCTAACTTTACTGCATGCTGGAATGTTTCATTGAGTTCAGTAAAGAGTACCTTGTTACCACACATGTGGTTACTGCAACCTGAATCTAGAAACCATGTTTCCTTCTTGTTTGGCTCAATATCCTGCACATAAGTCATTAACAACATCTCTTCTTGCTCCTCTAGTTCAGTATAGTTTGCTTGATTATCCCAAGTTGGACATTCATACTGAAAATGACCAAGCTTGTGGCAGCGATAACACTCAACCGTAGCCTTGTTAAATCCCGGTTGTCCTCTACCTCTACCTCTACCTCTTCCTCTGCCTCTGAAGCCACCTCTCCATCGCCCTCCTTTGTTTCTATCATCAACGATCACTTTTAGGGTTTGCTCTTCTCCATGGCCTCCACTGCTATGTCGGTTGAATTTCTGCTCATGCACCACTAACGAACTATGTAACTCATCAATGCTGAGGGAATCAATATCTTTAGATTCTTCAATTGAGACAACCACATAATTATACTTCTCAGTAAGAGTTCTGAGAATTTTCTCCACAATAACAACGTCCTTCATCTCTTCTCCATTGCTTCTCATCTTGTTGGACAGATTCATCACTCGAGCAAAGTACTCAGTGATGGTTTCCCTGGTCTTCATCTCCATGATCTCCCAGTCCCTCCTTAATGATTGGAGGGCTGCACGTTTCACCTTAGCATTGCCAGCATACTTTGTTTTCATAGAATCCCAGATGTTCTTTGACATACGCTTCTCTGAGATCTGCTCCAGAATCGTCCTGTCTATGGCCTGAAATAGGTAATTCTTTATCCGTTGATCCTTATGCTCCATCCCTTCATATTGTTTCCATTGTGCTTCTGTCATCCTCTCTTCTATTTGTTCAGGGTATCCCGTCTGAACCAGCTTCCAAAAGCCCTTAGATCTCAGCAAATTTTCCATTAGCATCGCCCAATGGTCATAATGGCCACTGAAGCGTGGTATGGCAGGCTGCATGAAATCTTTGTCTTCACTCATCTCTCTCTTTTGGAGTCACTCAAGAAGGCTCTCATACAAAAAATGTAAAGAACCTTGAACAAGCACTGCTTGATCTGACTTGAACGACTTGTTTATTGAATGATAACTGCAGCTATTAAATAGCCAACTACAGAACAAAAATAACAAATAAAGCAGCCCACGCAGACCACTAATTACGTGGTAATCACAAACAAACAGAAAGAACAAACTACTAAGATAGTTACCTAAAAAATAGCTCAAATTGTTAACTAACAAACAACTACTCCTAAGTTTAAGGGAGTCCGGATCGTCTCCTCCCTACTATCCTCGCTTCTCTACTCCACTCGTATAAAATCAACACGTGTCATGTGTCTTCCCCACTTAACTAATGTTTTATTCATATCGTTTTTTTCTCTGTCTCTCTTTTCTCAGTATTGTTCCCCTGTTAATTTGTATTTTTCTCCCAAAAAACAAAAGTCTGTATTTTTCTCCAAACCATACCGATGAAGCTATAACAAAACGTTATTTTACTGTATTTTCGTCCAAGTTACGGTCTGGGTTAATTCTCTGTCATGTGTCCTTCCTATTCTCATTGGAGGTGGCAATCCATTGTTAATCGGACTCCATTTTCTTGTTTTTTTATCTTTCTTCTTGTTTGAATACTTTGTTTTCAATTTAAAGTTCTAAAAACCTGTTCATTTTTTGCAATTCCTCCGAACGCTTGCAGACAGTGACGGATTCAGGAATTTGTTAAAGGGGATCCATTTTCTTGTTTAAACAAATAATATTATAAAATATAATAGATTAAATTCAATTTAAGAAATGTAAACAATAAGTTATATACTAATTCCTCCAGTAAAAAAATAATTAAATGATTTAATTGAGTGTTTGAATTAAAATCGATGTAAAAGAAACAAAACATAAAAATTAATGTAAAATGATAATGTTTTAGTAACTCTAAGAGTAAACTTATTCATTTTAATTAAAGTGATTTTTTTTAGAAAACCTAAAATGAAATGTGTGCAATTTTTTAAAGACACGTGAAGTGAAAATATTTTTAAGGAGAGTGGATCATTTTCAGGAATTGTATACTTCATTCAACTCTGAAAATTACACAATTTTTTTGTTAAGTTATATTTATAATTGATTTGACCCCTAACCTTTCATATTTTTAATATTCAAAACCTTAAGTTTATATTACATTCTATATAAGTCATCAAAAGTTCCCTAGAGCTTTATGTCATATTAGTGCAAAAGTAAACTTTGGTGCTAAAATGTTAAAAATGTAAAAATATAATGACTAAATTATAGTTCTTGCAAAATAAACTTTATATTAATAATCAATAAAGTGGTCCACTTTATATCTTTTAAAGTAAAAAGAATTCATTTATTTTTCTCATTTGATATCTAATATAAAATATAAAATATTAATATAATTTTAAATAGGATCCAACTAATAAATTATACATCTTATATATATAATTTTTTTTGGGGGGGGAGGAATGGATCCATAAACCCCCTTTATATAAGGTAGGTCCATCCCTACTTACGGATTTAGTCTTTATGTTCTGAAAAGTTTTCATTTTGGATAAATATTTTTTAAAGTATTTGGTTTGTTTTCTTTTAGGTCTTGTCATATTTAAGATTAAGAGATAGTTTCATATAAAGATCTTTTTTTTTATTGATAGGAGAGAAAAATACCAATACAGACTTAATGAGGAACAAATGTTGTAGGTTTTCATGGAGAGAAAAAAGAGAGACAAAGCTGTTAAAGAAAAAAAGAGACGGAGAAAAAAAAAATGTGAACAAAACGTTAGTTTAGTGGGAAGATACAGGACAGGTGTTGATTTGATATGAGTGGAGTAGAGAAGGGAGGATAGTAGGGAGGAGACGATCCGGACTCGGTTATATGTTGGTTTTTCTAGGAAAAAAAAAACCTGTCAATTTCTGTTTCCTCTTCTCTTCTTTGGTAGGTTTTGCGGGTTGAGAAAAGTTCCCTTTACTCCTGGAATACTGTTTTCTGATCAGTTGGGAGTTCTTGTACTGAACAATGCTTTTTGTAAATTTAAATTTAATTCTTGCTCATGCGGTCCTTGATTTCTGGAGTAAAAAAATGTTCTTTACCAAGTAAAATGCGTTTGCAAAGCATTTTTCTTCAAACTGTATGGCCAATTCAAATCTCTGTCTGAAGAACTCATACATGTTCATGTTGGTTTGGAGTGTACTTCTGATCTGCAATACTATGGTTTTGTTTAGTCCTGGAAGAGTTTTGTATTTACTTCCATTCATTTTCCCCAAATTTTATTTGGTAATTTTGAGTCATTGCTTTCTTTTTTTTTTTTTTTTAAATGAAGTTTGAGTCCATAGCTGTTTCTTGCATTGTGAGACCTTTTGTTTTTGAAAAACAAAAAACTCTTTTGATGAAATGGAAACATCTAAACACTAAAGTCTTCCCATTTTAATACAGGAGCTCTTTTAAGTGAAAATTAGGTTTTCAACACATTCTTTAACCTGGTTATCTGTTCAAACTCTTAACACACAAAATCTGGAAAATAAAAATTGAAAACTTTACTACTTTTAGATGCCCCTCAGCCCAGATCAACTATATTGGTGCAATTAGAGTTATGATATTTGCTGTTACTAGGGTCTTTCAAAGATTGTTTTGATATTGCAAGCTTTGTGTCACTGGATCCATGTTAATAAGAATACTTCCTCTGCAGCAATTGGAAAAGCAGGTATCTATGGAGCTGTTTGTTTGACACACGCCTGTTCAGATTCCCAGACATTACATGAAGATGGTGGTGACAATGAGGAAGAGAAACTGTTGGAGCATGAATGAGCTTCCAGATTCAATTCTTCTTCACATCTTATCATTCCTTGATACAAGGGATGCAGTACGCACCTCAGTGCTATCAACCAGATGGAAGCGCCTTTATGCTTCAGCTCCTAATCTTCATGTTTGTGATACATTTATACGGCGTTATACCCATAAACAGAGCCTTATCAATTATATTGACAAGTTCCTGTTCGTTCATCTTGTTGAGCCGCTTGAGAGGTTCCATGTGGTATGCGACAGAGAGAAAGCTTCGTTTACTGATTCACAGGTCTCAAGCTGGATATGCAATGCTTTAAGGTGTGAAGTTGAAAAGCTCACTCTATGCAATGTCAAGA
The DNA here is from genome assembly GCA_038382905.1 of Daphne laureola. Classification (NCBI taxonomy): domain Eukaryota; kingdom Viridiplantae; phylum Streptophyta; class Magnoliopsida; order Malvales; family Thymelaeaceae; genus Daphne; species Daphne laureola. Next base: position 10,166 of record JBBYHH010071632.1, read on the forward strand.
GAGGTTTGATGAGTTTGCCACTGCATTTTTTCCGTTGCGAGTCTCTGGTTTCTTTGGATCTAAGGGGTGAGATTGAATTGAAGATTCCAAGTGACAGTTGGCTTCCACAACTCAGATCTGTTTGTTTGAGGAGGATTGCAATTGTGAATTATCGTTCTTTCGAAGTGTTTATTAGGCGCTTGCCCGTTGTTGAAGATCTGTTCATGGAAGAGTGTTGCCTGAAGCTGCAAGACAGTATAAGAATTGCTTCTCCTGTACTAGTGAAGCTGACTATAAATGAGATGAGAAATGATTTTTCTTCTAGAGTCGTCATTAAAGCTGCAAATCTTGTGTTTCTCAGCATCACCAGCACTTTGGATGGAACACCTGTCTATATGTTGTATAATGTGGAATCTCTCAATGAAGCTCATTTTAACATTGCTGAAGTCTCTATTGAACATGTTGCTGGTCTTCCTGACCACATTGAAGCAATCGAACATGTTCAGTCTCTTCATCTATCTGAATCTACACTTGCGGTTTGTGCTCATTACCTAGCATCCACACATCACACATTTCTTGAAACAATATGACTTTCGTTAACTCTCTCTCATCCTTTGTTGAAGGCGCTTTCCCGTCTCTCGGGTGCTGAACTGCCTATCTTCAAGGGCTTGCGCTGCTTGAAGCTTCAAGCTACTTGTAATGCTGATTACTGTCCGGTTTTGCATCTCTTGGTGATGAAGGCTCCAGTGCTTGAAACTTTAATATTCGAGGTAAAGTCTGAGTTTTTTTTATGGTATTAAGGACTTAATGCCTTTTAAGCGTTTTGTATGTTAGCAGAATCGTGTTGAGTTGCAGGGTTCGATCGCTTGCTGGTACCCACGAGGAGGTGCATTGGCTTGTTCGAAGTACAATGTGAGAGACATCATCTTTAGGCCAATTGCAATTGGAGATATTGAACTGAAGACAGTGGAGTACTTTCTGAAGAATGCAGATTTTCTAGAGAAGTTGGTTATCTATCTGCCAGATGAGCAGAATCAAATTTTGGTTGCCAAGAAACTGCTCTCATTTCGCAGGAGTTTGGTGAATTGTGTTGTTCTGTTACGTGACTAAACGGTACTTTGATCCTTAAAGTTTCATCCTTTATAAGACTATATAAGCAGTTTGAGGTGTAGATGTTTTGGTATATATAACCAACTTCTTAAGATAAAAGGATGGAACTTTTTGTGTTGCTGTTTTGCATGTATATTTAATTGCATTTGACTATGAAACAAAATTTATTGTTTTCTTTAATGTGCATTTGTATGAAGTTATTTGAGCAATTCTTTTTTGTTTCGTCAAATTCTTTTTCTTTCAACGTTTCTTCTTCACAGCCAGAGTAAAGATTAGAAAGTTGTCACAATACAAATGCTGCTAACAACAAGAAGCTACGATGCAGTTACTTGCAAAAGACATGGTCGGCATGAGGTGAAAATGTTAAAAGAAACTTTAAAAAACAAAAAGAAAAGAAAAAGAGAAACGAATTGCTTTCTTTTTCTCTGGATCCTTCGTTGCTTTTTCGTAGGTTTGCTTTGTTTTTTGGTTTCTCTTTCGAGTCTTGTTGGTTGGTGCTCTTAGTGGGTGTTGCTTCTTCTGCAGGTTCTGTGACTCGTGCTCCTATTGACACACTATGGTGTGTCGATATCATTTAATTTATATGGAGCGTTCTAGGGTATGGGATGTCTGATTGGTTATCTTCTATCCGCTATAGTGACTTTATTGCGGCTTAGCCTCTTTAGGCATTTCTGGGAGCATTGGTTGTCAGCGTAGTTCTTCCTTTGGCACCCTTGTGTCACCATACTTGGTCCGGTTGTATTGGGGGTGTTTGGGGTGCTCGTGTGTTAGGTCTTTTTTTGCTTTGATTTATCATTAATAAAGTGAGTATTTCTTATTAGAAAAAACAAAAGAAGAAAGATTGGATTACAATTTTTAGTCACATAAATATACTAATTTAGTGGATTAAAGTATTAATGTTTTTGTCACTTAAATGTATCAATGTTTCAGCTGAAGAAATTTAAAGTTGATTTATCCAATACTAAGCAATTTATGTAACTAAACTTGTTGAAATCATTCTAAAATGGAGTGAATTTACTGTTCTTAAGTACTTATATTTTATTTATTTATCAAGTTTTAGGATTAAATCATATGTATTGCAAACAATCTTCGGACGATGTCGTGAGCATCTAGCCCAATGATTAATTTGAGACCTTGTATCCACCATCTTCAATCCTTTATCTATATGTATCAAACAAAAAAAAAAAAAAATCTTCATGTATAATGAAGGCAATGCCTTGACCCACTGGATTATCACCAACCAAACAGGATCTAAATTGTCCGAAATTCGATCATTTGAGACCGAGTCACACCGAGTTATAATCAAAAGTCTGAAGATCCGTTTAGTTATGAAAAATCTTCTAAGTTTTCATCTCTAATTTTTCTTTATAAATATTTAATCATATAACTAGCTTTCAAGTGATGGAAAATCTAATTATACAATATTTTTCATCGTTTAAAAGTTAGTTATACAATCATACATTTACAGAGAAAATTTATAAATAAAAATTTGAAAAACAATTCACAACTAAACACACCCTAAAATTTGGGAATCGTCACAAATTGTTGCAGTTTAGGGATAAGAGATAATATGGCCTTAAATTGTGTAAACTTGATGGAAAATATGGTAATTGAATTTAATGTGGCACCTAAAGAAACTGAAATGAGACAAATAATGTGCAAGAGTTATTTAATAGGGAAAATCGCAAAAATAATCTATAACCCAAGACTATTGAGATTGAAAAATAAAAGGCCAAGTAATTTTTTCACTTTTCAGTAACAATGCTTAAAAATAAATAAAATAAATAAAAGAAAAATAATTGTAATTTTTTAAGTTATGATTCTGCAATCCAACAAACACTATTAGATTATACAATCCAACAACACTATTAAATCTCACCTTGCACAGCTGTCCTGGCTGCTGAATCTTCTGCAAAACTTGGGTTGATGGATAAGATGATTCTGTGAATACATCGGCCATTGGACTCTGCTTTGTTTTGTGAACTTGTTATAACTTAAGTCCATCATTTTGATTTTCATGATCATCAAGAAAACTTCATCACCTTCCCTTAGCCTCTTGGTTTTCAGTTAGCCATTGTAGAAGCTCGAACTTGATCTCGTTGTATACTCCGCTACAAGCTGCGAAAACGACGATGAATTGTTTTCCAACAATCTCGTAGGGGTGTCATATTCTTCAATCAATCCTGCAGAATTTGAAGACAGGCCAGCACAATATCAGATTTACAGACAAGCTATAGTGAGAGAAACTCATCCATATGAAGCTACTAACCATTACTTAGGAGGAGAACCATATCACTATCAATAACTGAAGTTATCCTATGAGCTATTGTTAGAACGGTGCAATCAGAGAAATGATCTCGTAGCGTTAGCTGAATCAAATTATCGGTAGCAGTGTCGACAGATGCAGTTGCTTCATCAAGCACCAGAACTTTGCTCTTTTTCAGGAGCACACGGCCGAGACAGACCAGCTGCCTCTGTCCCATGCTCCAATTCTCACCATTCTCACTAACTGCACCATCATCATCAAAGGTAAATTCAACAATGCAATCTGACCACATTTCAGACAAATTCACTTGTTACTTGTAGAAAAATCAAACCTGTGGAATCAAGTTTTTCTTCCTTCTTTCTTACTTCATCTCCAAGTTGGCATTTATCCAATGCCTAAGCCAGAAAGACGAGGCTTTCAGAAAATTTCTTTCTTTTGGATCAAAACATATAGTAGTAGTTTTTAGCATAAAAATCATATCAAGAATCACAAATATCCCATTAAAACTCACCTCCCAGATCTGGTCATCCGTATATTCCTCAAGGGGATCCAGGTTAGTCCTCACGGTCCCTTCAAACATGGTCGGTTCTTGAGGAATAATGCTTAACCTTGACCTCAAATCATGCAGTCCGATTGAAGCGATATCGACACCATCTATTCTAATCTGGCCTGCTGCAGGCTCAACAAGCCGGAATAGAGTTTGAATGAGAGTCGATTTTCCACTTCCCGTTCTCCCCACTATTCCAGTTCTCAGGCCGCCAGGAAAAGTGCAGGTTATGCCTCGCAGTACAAGGGGTAGGTGTGGGGCATAACGTACCTGCATTGAAGCATTGAAAAGTTATCTCTTTTCCAATAAGCATCACATGAAATCAGAGCCAAGGATTGTAGTTACCTGTAAATCATGAATGTCAACTTCACCCTGCATTGGCCAAGAATGTTCCGGTCGAGTGTTCTCAATCACCAGGGGTGGCTCATTTGGAACATTAGTATATTGTAATATTCTCTCGACAGAAATTATTTTGTTTTCTAGGGAGCAGAGATTCCATATAACCCATGCTTGTAACATATTTAGGTTGAGTCCGTAAGTCACAGCCAACCCCGCAACACCTGCAATGAGAGAAATTGAACAAGAAAATAGGGTCAAGTTTCCTTTTTTGTTTAATACTGTATCGATAGTGAGAATGATGGACGTTCATAATGCCAGCTTCATCACTAACCAGCATCAATGACTCCAGGAGGAATTGAGATCAAGAAGATCAGTGAAAAAGCAAAGGTGAATGAAGACAAGACATCCAGGCGGAAACACAACCATTCCATTGCACCGGCAGTATGAAACATCGGTCGGTTATAAGCATCCATCAATCTTATACTTGTCTCTCGAAATCTTGATTCTTGATCAAAGCTCCTTATAGTTGTTGATCCAGAAATTGTTTCTGCGAAATGTTGTATAACCGGAGCTTTGCATACGCCAGTTAGTCGAGAAAGCTCTCGGGCTGCAGATATGTAATATTGCTGCATGGTTTATCCCAAGTTAGATAATGTAGCGCTGGCGCGTGTAAATGACACGAAGGAGTTTGAGCACCATGAATAGAAAAGTTACCTGATACCAGATGCAAGTAGCAATCACAGGAATAAAAATGACAAAAACCTCCCATGCCACATTGGACATCACAGCAATGATTCCAAACAGCTGAATCATCGAGAAGGCAAATGCACCAATTTGATACGGGATGTTCAAATCCACTGCACTTTGATCTGTAGATGCCTGTGAGGGGAGAAAAATCAATTTAAACAAACATGAGAAAGAACACACAGTCATTCACAAGGGCTTTTCTAAAATAAAGAAAAGGCCTATTTCTTGAAAGCAGTTTAGATTCTTACTCTGTTCAGGATTCTTCCACTAGGAGTAGAATCGAAGAAAGACATGGGAGCTCGGAAAATGCAAAAGTGCATCTTATTGAAGAGTACTGTGGCCGTTTTATACCCAGCAGTGTTCAGAAGCAAGGCCCTGGCGAGAATACATAATGAACTTGCAATGGATAAAG
>JBBYHH010071742.1:0-15561 GCA_038382905.1 Daphne laureola
AGCATACTTCATAAGTTACCATTTTGCTTATAGAAATGTCTCTAAGCAAGTATGAATTCTTACTAGAAATTAAAAAAGTGTGAGATGCTCCTCATAGATATACTAATTAAGCTAGCAAACATAAACTATGAAATTAGTTCTTATTTAAGAGACCAATTGAACTCGTAAATTAATATAAAAGAGGTTATTGATATGCTAGCTATCTCTTACATTTAGTCATAAATTGAAAAAATCTCTATCAAGATCTGAAGTGTCAAGTAAAATTTTACAAAAATTCAATAATTTTAAGAAAATCATAAGTTCTGTTAAAAAGTGAACATAAATGTGTATAAAAAAACAAAATGTTTGCAGTCTTGTAAAAGTGTCTCTAAATATTTAACACATGTGTCTGGAAGAATAAAGAAAAGTGTTTGATAGAATATTCATAAATATCTGAAAGAATGTACACAAATATCAATACGTCAACAGTAATTTATGGAGTTAAAAATGACTCATATAAAAGTATATTAAAAATTATAGATGTAAATTAATTATTAGTGTTAATAGTCATTCATTATTAAATGGTTTTTCCATAACGTTTAGGTAGAGCAGTGCTCCTTTCTTCAAGGTGCCGGCTCTTTTTGATTTTTAATAACTAAATATATTTATCACTGATATAGAAAAAAAAAAAGAAAAAAACTACTTCCTTGTCTCTTTTTTAATAATTATGTTTCTTTTTTAATAATAAATCTATATATATTTTTTTCAATATTTTAATATATAAAATTAAATAATTTTATATAATAATATAAATCATGTCTAGTTTCTAAAATAAAATTTTAATTTTTTAATAAATTAATTATGATAAAAATTTCAATTAAACGTAACAATTAAATAAATGGTGAAGCACTATGCAATATGGTGATGAGATTCAGTGGGCCGGCTTTGCCGAGAGCGGAGTTACGGAGGGCAAAGTTGTATTTACACTTGCTCTGTGCAGGTGCACGTATGCGCACCACATAGCTGGTAAATACTTACCACCTAGGCAGCTACATCGCCTCGCGCCGCGCGGGTTTGTCACTTCAGAAAAGCAGCGAAGTCAGATATTTGTCACTGAGAATCGGATCGCGCTTTTGTGAGTGAAGGAAGGATTTACAGTATACTGCTCGGATCAGCGGCGGCCGGCGGGAAGAATTCGAGGAAAAACAACCTGTTGCTGTTACTACTCCACTCGTCTTCCTGTAGCTTAGCTTCACTCCAATGGATACTCAAGGGTCTACTTCCACCGCTGCGGCTGTCTCCTCCCTCTCTTCCGCCGTTCAATCATTAGGGCTTGATGAAAACGCCGGCACAGGCGTGCAGCTCACTTGCTTTACCGAGCTTGTCGATGACGTTACTCTCCATTTCCAGATTCTCCGTCTGCCCAAACAGGTGGTGATTTCACCCATTCAACTCAAATACTACTCGTTTTCTTTTCTTCTGCCACTGTCTTGTTTGAGTTCCGAATTTAAATGATCTTGTGAAACGGGACCAGATATACGCCTGGATTGGCTGCAACTCTGCTAAGTTGGGTCAATTGTACGCTGCTGTGGCCACACCCCCACAAGTGAGTCCAAGGTCTTCAATTCTGGATTTTTTTATACTTAATTTCATTATCGCTTCTTTCTTTTGGGTAATGTTGATCGATGTGCAGAGTCATTCGGTGAGTGCTACTTCCATTCTTGGAAATACTTCTGACAATACAGGCTTGGGGATCGCCAGAAGATTGGGTAAGTCTTTGTCAGTGTATATGGATATTGGGGATTTCTGGAGATATTAACTCTTGGTTCTTCATTTTCTTCGCTTTCCTTTTGATTGGAGCAGTGTTGAAGACTGGCCTCAGCATCATACTGGCTTGTAATATCCCCAAGAACACTCCCATGCTCGAGGTTTTATGACTTTCACTTCATCTTCTTGGATTCTTATGTCTGATACTGATATGTTTTCCTCACTTCTTCATCAGGTGTTTAACAGCTCATGCCTTTTTCTTTCTTTTTTCTGTTGCAGGCCGCTGCTGAAAAGAAGCTGATAGAGAAGCTAATCAGCCTAGGTTACACAAAGCCCAAGCAAGGGAGATAGTTTTTGTAGCTGAATCATCTGTATTACGATTTCTGTGGAAGTGCCTATACTTGGTCATCAACATCACATCTTTGAAATGCATTTTTTTTAATTTAGCGGTGCATAATCTCATTGTCGAAGTGCATTCTGCAGGTTTTGGTTAATGAGAGTGAAAATCATGCTTTTGTCATGGATATGTTTTTCAGTTCAACTGCTGCCTTTAGATGAGATGCTATATCCTTCTGTTGGTGTTGCAGGACGCTGTCATGAGCATTTTGTACTGCTTATTAAAAACTCTTAGAAATAAATCATTTTGGTGCGTACCAATTATATGCACTGAATGTCTTAGTTTATGATCAACTTTGTAGTTTTTGCCCTATTGCTTTGAATTCATAGCACAGTCTAGGTTGATACTAATTGCACTATTCAGCCTGATTGAATATGAATATGTGTTCTCAATATGAGATTAATGCATGTAACTGTTCGTGTTACACAAGCTCTTACTCATGTGTCGTACCACTGCTTAAAACAATACTTGTATATAACTACAGAAGCAGCAGACTTGATTGCCAGATGGCTGCATGATGCAATGAATACAAGAACCAGACTAAGATCCAGAATTAGTTTGCATGATGTAGTGTAAGACCTATTGCACATAGTTAACCACAGAAGCTTGCCAATCCAAACACAAACTAAAGACAGAACAAGAATAATTCTCAGAGTTCCTTCTACTACAAGTTTGGAACATCTTCCAGTTTCTTGTAACCTAAACGTAGTCATGGCCCGTCTATGTTTGAATGAAAAGTTAAGGAGTTTTGTGTGGGTTGCCTTGCTGTGAAATGAGACTTCTTCTGCACAAAGCAAAGAGGCATGTCTTTGGATGCTTCTTTGTTGCTTGCAGGTAAATCCTTTGTAATGATAGATCTAAAAGGATGGCAACTAGAACAGGCATAGTATGGATACCTTTTTCTTCACTGATTGAATCTTTTCTAGGCAAAGGATCAAAGGTACAATCTATGTTGTTTTCATTTTCTTTGGGTGGTACTATAAAGCATGGATCTAGAGACCAATGTTTACATACTCCTGAATCTAACTTAAAAGCTTTATAGTCAGATATTCCATGGCTACTTTTCCCTCCTGCTGCATCCAAGATGGTACATCTCTCTCTCTCTCTCTCTCTCTCTCTCTCTCTCTCCTGCATTTCCTTAAGCTGTCAAAAGTGGTTGTTCTCATAAGTTTTAACACCTTTTTCAGGCATGGCAAGAACTGTATCCAATTCACCACCTATTCATTACATATTTAAGATACATATGTTTTCACTGCTTGCAAAGAATTCAGAGAAATACGAATCTGCAGATTTCGAAGCAGGAGGCTATAAGTGGTACCTAAGGACAAATACCATGATTTTACAATACCATTTTAATTTTGAATCCTTCGGAAAAAAAAAAGTTCTCTCTGTAATACGAGTAATTACCTGAGCTTATTATTGACTAACCTGCCGTTGCAATATTCCCAGGAAACTGATCCTACACCCTAATGGGAACAAGAGCAGGAACATTAAAGAACACCTGTCCATTTATTTGGCACTTTCTGATCCGGGTTCCCTCCCTCCAGCTTTTGAGCTTTATACAGTTACCCGCTTGTTTCTACTTGATCAGAATAGGGACAATTACTTAACGGTGCAAGGTATGTATTGTTTGTTTGGTTCTTTCTGTTTCATGAGCTTTATTCATAGAGTGCTGCTTTAAAATTTGAAAGGACATGTTCTGCAGAAGCGGATGGAAAGGAAATACCTTTCCATAGTGTGAAGCACCAACGTGGATTTGATCGGTTCATTCCTTTGCAATCATTCAATGAAGAGTCCAATGGGTACTTGGTGGATGATACATGTGTCTTTGGAGCGGAGGTGTTTATTGCCCGTGAAAGCAGAAGAGGGAAAGGAGAGTGCTTGTCCATGGTCAAAGATCTCATCACCCAGAAGCATGTCTGGAGAATCGACAACTTCTCCAAATTGGGTTCTGAATGTTGCGAAAACACATTCCTTGCCGGAGATCGCTTATGGTCATATAGCATCAAAATCCTTTTATCGGTTAAACGTTGTTCAAAATTTATGTACTAACTAACTCTAGTGTTAAAATTACGGGCTTGCAGGAAAATGCAGTTTTGTCCCAAGGGACGAAAGCATGGATCTGGGAGCCATATTTCACTGTATCTGGTGGCATTGCCGGAGAATGCTTCTGCCATTTCTAAAATATATGCAGAATTCACACTGCGCGTCGTTGATCAGTTGCAGGGCAAGCACATTGCTGGTAAAGGTGCGTCATTAATCTCAACTGCTCTGTTTACATCGGGAACCATTAGTTTAACTTGCTTCTTTTGAAATACTAATCAAGTGATTAGGCTTGTGAGGCTTAAAAAATAAGCTAATACTAGATCAAATCGAATTCGAGTGCAGCGAATCATTGGTTTAGCTCCTCCAGCGAGGAAAGCGGGTGGGCAAGATTCGTGACCCTGGGCTATTTCCATAACTCAAACAACGGGTGTGTGGTGAGAGATGTTTGTGTGGTGGAAGCAGAGATAACAATTCTTGGAGTTGCCACTTCCATCTAATTTATCCATTAACCTGGCTTGGCTGTTCATGAGTAGTAGTAGTAGTACATTACATACAGCTTATGACCCAAACTCATGACAAGAGTTATTGAGTGTAAAGTAAAATAAGTAAATAAGTAAATAGTAAATAGTAGTTTCTGTTTATCCAACTGCTTTCATAAACATAGAAGTATTGGTTTATTTGCTGGTTTGGGTTAAGATGTACAGATTTATACAGAAAGAGATGAAATGAAATGGTTTATTATTAGTTCCACAAGTTGAAAGATGGATCATCCAAAAGTTTTCTCGCTGCTGTAGCACATGTATAAGAAGCCGTCCTCGTCTTTGGACGAAGCATACACCTGTTCCATCAGACTTGCTGTAAACAAACATAACATCATCAGATTCCTCTAATAGGGAAGATATCTGTAAAAGGGGGAGGAAGAAGAGAGAGGCTTAGGATAATCAGGGGACCATCAGATTCAATTCAATTATTACTAACAATAATTTGTGAAAAGAATTGTATTTAGATTTAGTAACTTCAAATTAGTGTATACATATAAATTATTTAAGTTTCGAAAAGTGGTCGTAAAAAGATTCATTTTTTAGGTATCAAGAGATGAAACTTACATGTCTGAGGTAAGATGTTGTTGACAAACACAAACAAAGCTTTCCCAGAAGTCAATTGTAACCTGCTACTTAGAATGTGTATAAATTGCCCCACAGACATGCCCTTTGGAATCAAGAACCTGCAACAGTTACAAGTTTCTTTGTTTAGGTACAAATCATATGAACTTCCCCAATTTTGGATACCTTTTCTTCCTAACAGCATTTAAGAAAGAGAAAAAGAAAAGGACAAAAGATGAGGTTACTTGCAGGGTTTCATTCAACTTACTTTTTCTTGTCCATTTCAGGGAGGTCAGCTTTGGAAAATCTTTCAATTATTACCTGCGATCGAAACCCACAATTCAGGAAAAAATGTTTGCATTATAAGGCCATAAATAGGTAGCTGTAAATTAATTACAAAATTGATTGAGCAATTAACTCACAGGGATTCGATCTGGGTACTTCTCCATGATGGTTTTAGATTCTTTTACGCGTTCCTCTGCGTCAATCATTTCAAAACCCATAATTTAACAGACTTGTAATTTACAATAAAATAAGAAGGGGAAGAAGATTGGAATTTCACCGAAGGATAATTCATTCTGGAATTGCATCATCATTTTCTTCCCCATTGATTGTGAGTTGGTCAGAGAAAAGACGATGGAGATTTTCTTCTTCTTCTTCTTCTTCTTCTTCTTGGTTTGGATTTTTGTTGGTGGTACGTGTTGTTGTGTTTTTTGTTGGCTTCAAATTCTATGTGAGGCCGTTTTTAGAAGAAACCGACACCTATTTTTCATTTGTATTTTTTAGCTTGCGATAGAAGACACACCGCTAAACTTTGCCGTTCATAGTTGCCATCACAACCGTGCAAGTTTCAGGCTTTTACTTTTGGGCCTAGCCCAGCCCAACACACCCCCTCCCAATCCATCATGTTCGTTTAAACTATTACATCAATTTCATTAATTGTTTTCTGAAATAAATATACAAAAACAAGTGGGAAGAATGCTTGCGGGAAACGGAAGCTTGCATGAGGGGTCCGAATAATTGGACTAAGGTATATAGTATACTCCCTCAGTGACTTATTTGATTTCATATTTTAAAGTAAGTTTAATCTTTGATTCAAATTTAATAAAAATAAATATTAAAAAAATATTTTAAAAAATATTTAAAAAAATAATGTTACAAATTATAATATTTTAAATGAATTATTTAATTTAAAATATTTAAAGATTTATAAAAAAAATTATAGATTAAATATTCTAAAATTAGTTTTTGACGGAAGAATTGGAAGAAAGGAAAAATGAAATAAGGAAAAGACAATGAAAGGTGGACTTGACTGAATTACGAGGTTAGAGAGAGAGAGAGAAAGAATCCGAATTAATTTCCCAAGCGATAAGGGTCTAAAAAGGCAGGAATTTCGTCTGTAGCTCACAAAGAATAAATGACTGACGATTGTGTGCTCCAGAATCCAGTCTAACGCTCAACTCTATCATGGTAAAGAGGAAATAAAATAGTAAAATGTCAGAATAGTCTGGAGTGGAATATGTTACCTAAAAAGCCCATCAATATAATAATGTCTTCTATTCTATATACCGGAAATCCAAAGTAGGTCTTTGCTGAAGTGGATCTCTTAGAAGCTTGAGTCCTAGTTTGATAATAATTTTTTAAAAAGTAATTTTTACGTTTTAAAAAGTTATTTACGAGATAGAGTTTAATATTTATATGTAATTATTTGATTTTATTTATTAAAAAAAATATTCAAAACGTTACAACTACTTGAAATAATTATAATTTCGCAGACAATAAACTAACACCCCCTCAAAAAAAAATCTGTTTTTATGATTCTTTTTGCCGAATAAATGGTTAATAAACGATAAGTAATGTCACCAAATTAATTTGCAATGGGAAAAGCTTTAAAGATGCTTTCCCACTTTACTCAAAATAAATAAATACATGCTTTCCCACTAGCAAAGGATAAAAGAGATATATTTCTGAAGAAATAATTGACAGCATACTGATGTAAGATTGGGACGTAAGTGCGGTGAATGAGTAAATTATTTGTGGACAAAGAATTGTAACAGTCTACTCCATTCATGGTGCCTACTTGCCTACTTCTATATATATATATATATATATAATTAAGTCTTTGAATTGGCAACAATTTGATAAGTTCCATGGAGCTGGGAGGCCCCTCTATTTCAATTGTGGAGGATCATGATCATGATCATGATCATGATCATGAAGCAGAAGTTTACCAGCTCCAGTGGGCTGCTATAGAGAGGCTACCAACTGTAAGGCGGCTCAGAACATCTCTTGTGAACATTATTAATGGCGGTACTGATGATCAAGAACAGAAAGAGGCTGGTGATCATGAGGGCAAGAGGGTCACTGATGTTACAAAGCTTGGTGCTGTGCAGAGGCAGCTTTTCATTCACAACCTCATCAATCACATTGAGAATGATAATCTCAAGTTGCTCAGGAATGTAAGGGACAGGATTGACAGGTACTATTAATTTCCTATTCTATATGTTCGTCCTAAATTACTCTCTTTTTAATTTAATGATCATGTCCAAGTAGTGATTTATTTATTTACTGATATGCAGGGTGAATGTGAAGCTTCCGACTGTGGAGATTCGGTACAAGAATCTGTGTGTGGAGGCTGAGTGTGAGATAGTGGAAGGGAAGCCTCTTCCCACTTTATGGAACTCTATCGTCACCTCCTTCTCTGTAAGTATACTGTTTGTTCTCTTCAACTATTCGTTCGTCGTAGAGTTTGATGTTTATGAATCGGTTGGCTACATGAATCATGCGTCTGCTCAGGTGGTTGCGCGGCTAATGCGCATCAAGTCTCACCGAGCCAAGATGAGTATTTTGAAAGATGTCAGTGGAGTTATAAAACCTTCAAGGTGAAATAAACCTTCAAGATGAGTATACTAATTGAACTGATTAATGGAGACTAGTTTTGATGCATGTATGCATGCAATGCAGGCTTACTCTTCTGCTTGGACCCCCAGGTTGTGGGAAGACAACACTTCTGCTTGCTCTTTCAGGCATCTTGGACCGATCCCTCAAGGTAAGAGGCGAGATCTCTTATAACGGCTACAACCTGGATGAGTTTATTCCTCAGAGAACTTCAGCATACATCAGCCAATATGACTTGCACATTCCCGAGATGACTGTAAGAGAAACAATAGATTTTTCGGCACGGTGTCAGGGTGTTGGTAGTAGAGCAGGTTAGTTGCCTATTGTTTTCATCCACCTGATGAGAATGATATTGTAATCAAGGATTTTAACTTTCTATTTCGTTTTGTGCTGCAAAGATATGATGATGGAGGTTATAAGAAGGGAAAAGGAAGCAGGAATTGTTCCTGATCCTGATGTCGACACATATATGAAGGTAATCATATACTATATAAGTATATGTTTGCATGCATATCAATAGAAGAACTTGTTTGATGATGGTTCATAAAACTTGCAGGCAATTTCAGCTCAAGGACAGAGGAGTAATATGCAGACAGATTATGTATTGAAGGTAAAGTATGCTTCAAGAAAGCTTACTACTCATTATTCACTCACTCAATCAAAAACTTATTACTAGCTAGTATAGTATTTATGAAATGAAATGTCATTGTGCTTTCTTAGATACTAGGACTAAATGCATGTGCTGATACGATTGTCGGGAATGCGCTAAGAAGAGGCATATCAGGTGGCCAAAGAAAGAGATTAACTACAGGTACTGTTTATCAAAGCTGTGTTTGCTTTGTTTCATCATGAAGAGATGATTGTTTCCTCTCTTTTTTCTTTTCCCAACCTTTAATTTCAGGAGAGATGATTGTTGGTCCCATAAAGGCACTACTCATGGATGAGATATCAACTGGGTTGGACAGCTCCACTACATTTCAAATTGTTACATGTCTTCAGCAGCTAGTTCATATCACAGACACAACAGCTTTAGTTTCCCTTCTTCAGCCAGCACCTGAAACTTTTAATCTTTTTGATGATCTCATATTGATGGCTGAGGGGAAAATCTTATATCAAGGCCCTAGGACTGAAGTGCTCCAGTATTTCGAGGACTGCGGTTTTAAATGTCTCGAAAGAAAAGGTGTTGCTGATTTCCTCCAAGAGGTATATATATGTGAAACTGCCTGCCACACATTACAAATGAAATGCACATTTTCTAGTTCATGGTTGTGAATTTCTACAATCTCAATGATTTACAGGTTATCTCCAAGAAGGACCAAGCGCAATATTGGTATCGTACTGGCATTCCATACAAGTATGTATCAGTGGATCAGTTCTCTGAAATGTTCAAGGTAAGCAATCTAGGACAGAATCTGAATCAGGAGCTGTCAACACCGTATGACAAAACTCTCTCTCATAAGAGCTCCATATCGTTTAAAAAGTACTCGTTGAGCAAACGGGAGTTGTTCAAAGCTTGCATGGCTCGAGAACTGCTTCTCATGAAGCAAAATTCATTCGTCTACATCTTCAAGACACTTCAGGTTCTTTTGAGAGTTTCCTGAACTTTTCTTTTGTTTGAGATTTCCCCATCTAATCCATTTTTGTTGCAGCTTATCATCGTTGCAGTTATCACGATGACAGTGTTCATACGCACTGAGATGAACGTGGACTTGGTAAGCGCAAACTATTTAATGGGTGCTATGTTCTATACACTCGTCAGACTCATGCTGAATGGAACAGCAGAGCTCATCATGACCCTCATAAGACTTCCAGTAATCTACAAGCAAAAAGCATTCTGCATGTATCCAGCTTGGGCCTACTCAATACCGGCTTCCATACTTAAGATACCCCTTTCACTTGCAGACGCCATTGTTTGGACATCACTAACTTACTATGTCATCGGTTACAGCCCTGGATTAGAAAGGTAAGCATCATCAGCCAACCTGCATCGATAATTTTGCCCTTCTTCTAGGAATTACACATTTGGTTTATTCCTTTTCAGGTTTCTTGCCCAGCTTCTTGTTCTGTTTGCTTTGCATCTAGCATCAACATCCTTGTGCCGCTTCATTGCTGTAATCTTTCGGACAGTGGTAGTTGCAACAACTGTCGGCATGGTGCTTCTACTGTTGATGTTCATATTCGGAGGCTTTATCATTCCTCAACGTAAGCGTTAGTCTGTTGTTCCTATATACTCCCTTCGTCCCACCAAAACTGATACGTTTTGTCTTTTGGGTTGTCTAAGCAAAACTGATACGTTTTTTAAAAATGAAACTTTTTTACATCAACTTTACCTTATTACCCTTTTTTTCCCTTCCCACTCTAAAAAGCTACTTTGTCTTATATGCCTACTTTACTTTATTACCATCTAGTCAACAACATTCTTTAATCTCCGTGCCCAGTCAGATGTATTACATTTGCTGGGATGGAGGGGTACTATGAACCACCCAAATTAGACTGCTCATGGGTGTTCTTTGTTTTGCAGCTTCACTCCCAGCTTGGTTGAGATGGGGTTTTTGGCTATCTCTTACTACATATGGGGAGATAGGTGTATCTCTGAATGAGTTCCGTGATCCGCGTTGGAAAAAGGTAAAAGTTTTTTTCTGACAAAATCACTTTTCTTCAAGTATGATAGAAAGTCAATTAGTAATTTACAGTTTTATTTATGTTTACCTGTATGTGTAGACAGTGGAGGGTAACACTACTATAGGGAATGCAATACTAACCAGTCATGGCCTAGATTTTGATGGTTCCTTCTACTGGGTTTCAGTAGGGGCTTTACTTGGATTCACATTACTCTTTGATTTTGGCTTCACGTTAGCTTTGACTTACTTGGAAGGTAAGTCTACTTCTTCAATTGATTGAAGCGCAAGCAACGTTTTCAATCCATATTGGTACTTTTTGCTGAATTTTCTCCCACCATTTGATACGTACAGCTCCGAAGATGTCACGATCTATAGTTTCAAAGCACAAGCTTTCTCGAACACTTACTAAGAACGAGGGAACGAATCTTACGTATGTTGATGAAGATTCAGTGATTCAACCTCACACAACTCAACATCCAAGCGAAATAAGTAAGACCAGCGTGTCTGTGGAGTTGCAAAATCTTCAAGAAAAAGTTTTTGTTTTCAATATAGTTTTTCAAATTTCTTCCAGGGAAGATGGCCCTACCGTTTCAGCCATTGAGCGTTGCATTCAAAGATGTTCAGTATTCTGTTGACACTCCTGCGGTAATCACCGATTCTCTTTAATGAGTATTTGAGAAGCAACAGAACAGGTGATGATCTGATCTCCTTGGTTTGTAGGAGATGAGAAAACATGGTTTCAAGGAGAAGAAGCTTCAGCTTCTACAAAATATCAGTGGAGCCTTCAGACCAGGAATCCTTACGGCATTAATGGGGGTCAGTGGGGCTGGAAAGACAACTCTCCTTGATGTTCTTTCAGGAAGAAAAAGTGCCGGGACATTTGAAGGAGATATCAGAATAGGAGGGTATCCTAAAGTTCAGAAGACTTTTGCTAGAATATCAGGCTACTGTGAGCAGAATGACATACATTCCCCTCAGATAACTGTTGAAGAATCGATCATGTTTTCGGCTTGGCTACGATTACCTCCAGAAACGGATGAACTCACGAGGCAGGTATGAATCCGGTAGAAAGATATACTAGTAATTAGTAAGTTTCACCTACATAGTTTTGTTACAGTACTGTCTCATGAATCTTTTTTCTCATGCAGAGATTTGTACAAGAAGTTATTGAAACTATTGAGCTAGATGATATAAAAGACTCCTTGGTCGGCATACCTGGAAGAAGCGGTCTTTCGATTGAGCAGCGGAAAAGGCTAACCATTGCAGTGGAGCTTGTTTCCAACCCATCAGTCATATTCATGGATGAACCGACGTCAGGATTAGATGCCAGAGCTGCTGCGATTGTCATGCGTGCTGTGAAGAATGTTGTTTCGACTGGAAGGACCGTAGTTTGCACCATCCACCAACCAAGCATTCATGTCTTTGAAGCTTTTGATGAGGTACTAATCCAACTATAGCTTTTCAAAAGCACTGTCAAGCATGAGCCATAAATTGACCATGTCATTTATAGAACTAACTATATATTCTGTGAAGTGTTTGATTCTGAACAATATTGCAGTTTTCCATAAACGACAATGAGAGTTATCATATTTGTGCAGCTAATTCTTTTGAAGACAGGAGGAAAGGTTATTTATTCTGGAAGTCTAGGCCATCACTCAAGTGAACTTATTGCTTACTTTGAGGTAACTTCTAAGTCAGACAATCTCAAAGAGTTATAGGCAGCAGTAAAAATGATGATTACAGACTACTCAATTGTAGTCAATTACTATTCATTATTCAGAGCATTCCCGGTGTCCCGAAAATCGAAGATAACTACAATCCAGCGACATGGATGTTAGAAGTCACATCTGCGTCGATGGAAGCAGAACTTGGTCTAGACTTTGCAACCATCTTCCAGGATTCATCTTTGTACAAGTGAGTAAATTAGCAACTAGGTTTTTTACTTGCAATGCAAGAAAACTACCAGGATTTTAAGCTAGTTGAATTTTCTCTTGAAAAAAATGATTTAAATCACCACCAGACTGAAACTCTCTTGGTATTCTACTCTTGTATTCACAGAAATACAGTAGATTTGGTTGAACAATTGAGCCAACCTGAGCCAGGCTCCAAAGACTTGCACTTCTCCACCACTTTTCCACAAAGCGGTTGGGTGCAGTTCAAAGCATGTCTATGGAAACAAAGCTTGTCCTACTGGAGAAGTCCAGAATACAATTTGACCCGTTTCATTTTCGTGATCATCGCATCGATGTTGTTTGGTGTAGTCTTTTGGCAGAGAGCTCAAAAAATGTGAGTCATTTTCACCACTGCCAAATACTAGTACTATCTAAAAAACTATGGTAACAGAGTTTTCTTGTATTGTGTTGTGAAGCCACAATGAGCAGGACCTGTTCAGTATACTTGGAGCAATGTACATGGCTGTGATATTTCTGGGGACAAACAATGGTTCAATTGTCCTACCGTATGTGGCAACGGAGCGCGCAGTTCTGTACCGAGAACGATTCGCAGGAATGTACTCATCATGGGCTTATACATTAGCACAGGTAAATAAAAAAAAAAAAATGCACTGCTTTTAACCTGACACATAACAAACTCTCAACAAAACTGGGCTCCTCCATGTTTGTAGGTGACTATTGAGATACCTTATGTGATGTTGCAAGCGATTATGTTCACTGCAATCACATATCCAGCAATAGGGTACTATTGGTCAGTTTCAAAGGTGTTTTGGTACTTGTATATTTCATTCTGCACATTCCTCTACTTTGTGTACCTGGGGATGCTGCTAATGGCAGTCAGCTCAGCACTTGAGGTTGCTTCCATTTTGTCAGCTGCAGTCTACACTTTGTTAAACCTATTCTCTGGCTACCTCATCCCAGGACCAGTAAGTTTTTTTTTCTTTTTTTTTTTGACTGCTATGGAGAATGTATATATATCATATTTCAATGTTCTGGTGCAGAAAATTCCCAAGTGGTGGATCTGGTGCTACTGGATTTGCCCTTCATCTTGGTCCTTAAATGGGCTTTTGACTTCTCAGTTTGGTGATGTGGAGACAGAGATCTCAATATTTGGAGAGCCAAGAAAAGTGGATTCTTTTTTGAGATCTTTCTATGGTTTTCATCATGATCGTCTACCACTGGTTGCTGTTGTTCTCATGGCTTTTCCAGTCATCTTTGCATCTCTTTTTGCTTATTATGTAGGAAAATTGAACTTTCAGAGGAGATGAGAATACTTACTAGGTACATCCCGAAAGAAAGAAAGAAATATAGTAATAAATATACTGCTCCTTCCACACACAAAAATATTATATAATAGTAATAATTAAAGTTATAGGATTGCCGTCCATTTTACTCTTTGTTTACCTATGTTAGGTTACATTTTGCCTTTCTTGATCTGTTACTCTCATTTTTACACGGGCGAAGCTATGCATGGCTTGGTGAACCATGCCCCCACCCCATAAATTCTTGTGAATATCCATTTATACAGTTCATAATAGTATTATTAGTTATTTTAAGTAACTGTAGTGATTTGGATAATATTTTAATAATCAAAATTACATAGTTATAGTTAAACGTTAAAAAAAAAAAAATTTAACGTGGGAAACTCATTTTAATAGATAAAATAAGGTAGAACCATAATATAAGTAACTAAGCTAAGTTTAGTAAGAGTAACATTAGAGTCTCTGAGGCATAAAAAGTGAGCTAGAGTTGCATGAATAGTAGCGTTATCATCCGAACACTTTATGCCAAATCATCTAGACAAAGAGTCCTTTAGAGGCTAAGGACACCTGCGCCATGACAGAACAACAGTCGTGATGCATGTTTCGATACCCTTGCATACTCTAAAAAAAGAGTTATCTTGTACTGACTCACCATAACAATGCGCTCTTGGATGACTCAACATAAAGATCGTGACAAAAACAACTACTATCCCACAACACAAGACTTTAGAGAAATAAAAAACAAAACAAAAACAATAAAAAGTCCAGATCAACAAACAAAAGAAAAGCAAAAAAGTACCATGGACTCCTAAACAACCATAGATTGACCAGGGGAGCCCACAACCTAGCCAATCTGAGAACTGCCCCTTCATTGATTCAGGCAGGGAGAGCCACCGCTCGACCCTGTCGCGTGAAAAGAGCTTGTGTTCCAGGCGAAACCCAGGCGGGCATCCGTCCCATCCCAACCAACACCTGTGCCACCATATAACGAACCACCTGATACAAAAAACTAGGACACCAACTACATGAATCTTACCACCACTATTGGATGTCCGTGCTAGTGTCGAAAATCGAACAGATAAATAATATTTGTAATGTCCAACTCTCCCTCAAATGTAAGGTTGCAATTGTAGTAGAGTGAGTGAGATCGAACTCTACGGAATTGATGATAATTAATGATCAATAGTTAACCACAATAATTTTGGTATTTTTATATATTAAATTGAACAAAACGTTTAAGAGTGATGAAATATTCGTGACAGAACAAAAATCCAAACAGTAACAAGAAACTAAATGAAATTATGATCAAGCGGAATCTGAATGTAATAAAACGGAATTGACTTGTTAAAATTCAAAGACTAAAACTCTCATTGGTTGCTTAGGATTGATGATGCTAGATGACATGCTTAGTTGAGAATCATACAATGATGAAGGAGATGAATATAATTCAAACCCTAAGTGACTAGGCTAGGATTATCCTTTCCATTAACGACCAAACGAGATCTCCCCGCTCGCACCATTAATGGAAGCCCTAGG
>JBBYHH010071852.1:0-20920 GCA_038382905.1 Daphne laureola
TTGGGGTGTAGAAGATGTTTTTAAAAAACTTGAGTTGCTGAAAATATTATTTTCCCCACAAATCCGTTAAACTTAACGGTTAATAAATGAAAAAGAACCACAAAGTGAAAAAAAGTTAAAAACAGAATTTGATGAGTACAAAAAGTTAAAACAGAACCTTAGTGATACATGAATTAAAGTTACATGATTACCGGTGCACCTTACCCGTATTTAATCAATGATTTATTTTCATAAATATTTAGACATTTATAACTAAATAATTTATATGTATATCTTAATTTGAAGTATAAACCTTTAAAATATATATTTTCTGAATTTTTTGAACTTTAAAACACAAAAAAAAAAATGTTAAATTAATTGGGGACGGAGAGAGTAGTACTTGAACCATTTTATTTTGCTATTTCACAGTATTTAATCTATAATTTATTTTCATGGATGTTTAGATGTTTAGACTTAAACAATTTATATGTCTATCATAATTTGTAACATACTTTTTCTAAATATATTTTTTTGAAATTTTTTTTCATTACTTATTTTTATATTATTTAGATCAAATATTGAATATTGAAATATAAAAAATAAATGAGCGAATTAATTAAGGAGAGAATGAGTATTTATAATACTCCATTCATCCTCAAATTTACTCATTTATTTTACATATCTAACCTATTATTTTTTGGTTCATTGATGTTTAGACATCTAAAATTAAATAATTCATACACAAACTATAATTTGCAAGATTTGTATTTGAACTAGAGTATCATTTTGGAATTCTTTTTCACTATTTGAAATTATGAAAATGAAATGAAGCAATTATTGATGATGAAAGAAGTAAAACAAAAAACAAAAAATACCTTTAACTTAGAATTTAGACCGTAAAGTTAACTGGTCACGATGTGCGACTTAATTATACCTTCGTTCTTAATTAATTTATATATTTGGGTTTCATATTTCAATGTTTAACTCATATTTTACAAACATAAATGATAATAATAATTGATAGAAACATATTTAGAAAATTTGTACTTTAAATTGTGGTGTTAATAATAATAATTTAACTTAAAATGCCTGAACAATCATGAAAAAGAATCATAAATTAATCACTATGAAAAAATAAAACAAATACATGAATTAATTGAGGACTAAAAAAATACCTCCTCCGTCCCTATTTAATCATTACTTTTGATTTTTAAACTTTTGTTTGATTCATTTTTTTACTAGAAAGAATTTGTTAAATTTTTTTGAAAAAAATATTTTTAGAAACTAGACATATTGATTTATCTTATGTATATTAGTTACTTTGCTTTATATACAAAAATGTCAAAGAAAAAAAAATATAAATTAGATACTGGAAAAAAAATATAACTATTAAAAATGGATGAAATGAGTATAAGATAGAGAGGGAAAAAAAAAAAAAAAAAACTAAAATGCCTCTATATATACAAGCAAAACCAGCTCAAGGCGAGCTGTTTAAAAAAAAAAACAGCTCAAGCCGTGCCAAAATGAAGATGGGTTTTGTTAGACAGACCTTGTTGGATTGTCCTTGTAAACGCAACCGCTTTTTCCATATAAATTTATATATACATATATATAAGGGCTTTATCATCAAATAATTCCTAAATTATGTTAACTCGCGTATTTTAATATCTGAACTATAAAACGTCCCAACTCAATCTTTGAACTATGTAAGTTCCAGCAGTTTAGTCATTTAACTCGGTAACTTGATCAATGAGACTCTAATATTGTTAGTTTTTTTATAGATGAGTGACTTATTTGTAAGAATTTAACCATTAGGTTGTAAATGTTTAAATTCAAAACTTTAAGGGGTTGTAGTCGCCAACCATGCTCCTCTGTTCATCCCGATCCACCCACCCAAAAAATCATGTGAGACGATAGTTTTGTTAGATATGATAGGTTTAGGGACTTTGAGCATATGTTAAAAAGAACTAGGATCATAATAAACATTTTCCCCAATATCAACTAATATTGATACGGTCAAAGATATAAAGTGTTTGACAGTGTATAGTTAAAGGACTGAGTTGAACATTTTATAATTCAAGTACTAAAGTAATTGAGTCAACATAGTTCAAGAGACTATATGATAATAAAGTCTATATATAACCCATAAAAAAAATATAGGCCAAAATACAAGTTAGTGTCAACTCGGTCATTTTAGAGCTCGAACTATAACTCGGTTAGTCTGGTACACTTAACTATTGAACTCAAAATATTTTAGACCCATGGCTCACTAATCCCATTAACACTGTATATTCTTAACAAATTAATGACTAAAATATAACTTTTACAAAGTTGAAGCTTCAAATAAAAGATTTAACTTACTTTCTATACATGGTTGTAATTACCCAAGGGCTACTTAACATTTAACACCAGAGGTTGCGAAAACTTGAGTGTTAACATAGTGTCGTGTGCGACGTCAAGCTTCGAGACTGGACGACCGGATTCCGAGTAGATCTCCACCGCCAACAGTTGCCCAATCTTGCTGCCACCACAGCCCAATATGGCCGTATATGGAGCAGATCTTGACTAGATGATATTAGATGAAGAAAGATAATTAATACTCCACAGGAATTAAAGTAATTAACAAAAGAAAAATTTGAAACTTTTGAAGAGAATAAAACATCAATGCTTGTAAATTATCACCACAAATCAACTTGTGAGAATATACGGGTACATGGTACACTCGGGTGTTCGATCGAGACGAACTCAGTAAGGCTGAGAGTCGGAGCAGGAGGGAGGGAAGTGAAGTGACTTTTGGATAAAGATACAACCATATATAAAAAGTAAGTTAAATATTTCACTTAAAGCTTCAACTTTTTAAAAGTGACATTTAAATCATCAATGTGTTAGGAATATAAGAGTGTTGGTGGAGTTAGTGAGTCAAGGGACTAAAGTGACCCGAGTTTAATAGTTGAGAGTACTAGACTGACCGAGTCATACTTTGGGCCCTAAAAAGACCGAGTTGACAAAGTTCAGGGTACTAACTTGTATTTTGGTGATATATATATTGAACGAAAGCGTCTTGTCATTACTTCCAAAGAAAATAATACAAGCCAATGTTTATAGCAATAAAGACCAATCTAGGGTAATAAGAAGAAGCAGAAGAAAAGAACATGCGTGTAACACCTAGAACAACCAGACAACTAGAGGATGACGAAAAAACTACTACTAGGAGAGAAAGTAATTGCTGACTAGCAAACTTTGACAAAAGACCATAATAGGGTCTTGAAAAAGCATATAAAGTCATAACGGAGAGATAATTATCTTCAATCTGGAACGCGACATACCAAATAGGCTTCTAAGGATACATTTGTCATCGCACCATGCGCATGCAATCAGAAATTGATATGTCAAACAAATAACCATACTCTACAAAGCAAAAGCTAAAAGACATCAACCAGGTAACTAGCGGAAAAAAAGTCTAAAAGAGTGAAGGAAAAAATAAACTAGCAGCAAACCAAAATAATAGTTCTGGAGTAGGGAGAGCTAGTCTGATACCCTTCCTACACCAGGCCTCACTGTTCATGGCGCTGGGTGAGGGAGGAAATCCCCCTGGCCCACCAAACTCTTAGTAACAGCCTCAATCACAGCTTCTGAGATTCGTTGCTTCTTCACAGGATGACATATCCCAACACCAACATTATTTGCATTACCACAGGCTGACAGGATGCGATCGGCTACGACGCCGGAGGTCCGGCACACAATTGCCCCTGGTAACGCGCCCGCAACCTCTTCCTCCTCACGCGATACGACCAGGTGGGCAAGATGAGCGTGAATAGCATCCATGGGGATTCGGAGATGACCGGATGCGATCCAGGAAAGAGGCGAGAAACGATGGTGAAAAAAATGAGACGACGGACTGTGAGGAGCGGGCGAGTGCAGGGGAGGAGTAAGAGCAGGCCTGAGATGAGACAGATACCAGAACGGTGGTGACTTCAACGTGTTGGATTTAACTCAAATTATAAAGAATTAAAAGTAGAGGACTAAATGTGTCATTTGTCCCAAGTTGAATATGTTGCTTAATTGGCAAGCAAAAGTGAAGCAGAGTCACTCATAGACATAATAGGTTTAGGCATTAGGTTTATTGTTTTGTTAGTATATATATGTGTTGTACATTAAGTGCAGAGGTGTGGAAAAATGTGTTGAGTTCGGCTAGTACTAGAGCCGCATAAGTTGTGTTAGTGTGAGTTTTGTGAGAATTGAGAAAATTGGTGCATGTAATTGTTGATTGATATTGATAATAGAGAAAATCTGTGAAATCGTCACAGTAAAAATATTGTGTTGTTGTTTGCCCGCGTTCCAAAACCCCAACACTAACTTCATTGACTTTACCTTTCCCCTTATCTCTTTTGATGCTGACTTGCTTCTCAATAAATATCATCGTGTTTAATTCCTTGACAGCACCTCCACCTACATTTACTTCTTCATCTCCATCTTCTAAATACAAATCAGCGCTTGAATGGTCACACAATAACTCAAGTAAATCATGTGAGGATTGGTCATCCCATATAACTTTAATGTCATCCACACTCTTAATAGCCTTTCTACTATCTTTATAATATACATTTCTAACATTATTGTATCCCCAACTCTTCACAAACCCCATGCATTGAAAATAATTCAGCCAATAACTTACCATAAGTCTCTTAACACCACCACCTTCACAATGGAACAGATTCTCTTTAAATTTACCACCATAATGGACGTCAAATTTCCAACTTTTTACCTCAATGTCATCAACACTACAAAGTTAATCCCGCCTGAAAATCCCGCCATCATTTTCACCTTCAACTCCTCAAACTTAACACCCAGCCAATTCCACGTATATAATCTGTCTGCCAGCTAGGAGGTGATTTGGCTAAATGGCTGATGTGGACTAATCTTTTAAGCTTAAGGTTTTTTCCGGTTCACTTAGTAGTTGAGTGGCCAAAATGAGACACTTTAAATAGTTTGATGTTTTTTATATGCTTTTTGCCATATATATATTTTGTACATATAAATCAGTCACAATTTAAGGATTGAATTACTAGTTTTATAAAATTTAATTGAAATTAAACATTAACCTTACAAAAATATAAAATCAATGTTCATTTAATTGAGACAATTAAACATTTAATAATAAATTTACCCATTCAAAAAATATTAGTGACATTATTACCTTAAAATGAACTGCAATATTAAATATAGAAATTTTGGAATAAAAAAATAACTTGTTCCCCTAAAAAGATAAACCAAAACGTCATCTCCAAATGGATCCTACTCATTCAAATCAAGTGTACACGTGTTGAGCTCACATTGTATAGAAGACTTTTAACCCTTTTTAATTCCGTTTACTTTGGTACCCGCCAAAAACACAGATTGTCCGCGGAAATATTTAACAACTTGTTCTGTTCTCACTTTCCTCCACGTGTCACCATTCTACTCGTCAGTAGATCCACGCACTCCTAGACCGCGTACAGGCTCGCAATACCTATCTCCCCCACGCCTGGCATCTCGCGTTCATACACACAGACACACACAGAGAGAACAGAAGGGGAGCTTTGAAATGCAAGATCTCTTGAGGGGAAAAAAGACGCCACTTTGCTTTACAAATTTCCTTGCCTTATCAGTTTTTTATTGCGAAAGTCGTCTCTTTTACGGGTCCCCGTTACTTAATTCCAACCGCCGAATCCCCTCATAAAGTTGTTTTCTTGGTCGTCTTTCTCGTTTTTATATTGAGAGCGAACATCAAGCTTCCTTTGATAATTCATTCTGCTTATCTTTTCTTCTGCGCACTGGTAACTTCTCTTTTTAGATTCCTCAATCAAACCCGCTTTTGCTTTTGATTTTGATTTCATTTTGTGCTCCCCACATGCAATTATTGGTTTTGCTGATCTGGGATTTGTGTTGATATACGGGGGGGTTTATTGGATTTGATGTTTTCTGCAGATCAAACAAGTAAGGTGTTGGTTTGTTTAAGAATGGCGATAAAGATAAATGGGTCGATCCCAAGTTGTGCACCGGAGGAGTTGAAGAAAGTTCTGCAGTCTCTGGCGTCCGATTGGGGGGGTGGGATTGAAGATACCCAGGAATTACAGGTGGTTCCGATAAAAGGTGCGATGACCAATCAGGTTTTTCAGATAAATTGGCCCAGAAAGTGCGGTGACCTTCACCGGAGGAAAGTTCTGGTTAGGGTTTATGGAGATGGGGTTGATTTGTTCTTTAATAGGGATGATGAGATCAGGACGTTTGAGTGCATGTCAAGGCATGGTCAAGGCCCACGCTTGCTTGGCAGATTTCCTGGTGGAAGAGTTGAGGAGTTCATTCATGCCAGGGTATGTTAGTTTTTTTTTTTTGGGTATGATATTTGATCGGTTGTACTCCGTATTTGTTAATTGCTAGTGCGTCTTTTCATTTTCTATTGCTTCTCTCTTGTCTGTGTCTGCTCTTTTTCAAGATCTGGGTATAATTTTTCAATTGTTGTGTATACAAGACAGCTTAAGGGCTGTTGGATTTATCTGTGACAACTACTCATTTCAACTTGGAATTACTAAAAAAAGATTAAATCTTTGATGAGCTCTGGAATCAATTTGAAAACTTTGATATCTTTCCGGTGATCTTAATCATGGCATATGATTCATGAGGGTTTTTTTTTGCTATGGAACTTGCCAGACGCTTTCTGCTGAGGATCTTCGTGACGCAGAATTATCTGCTCTTATAGCTGCTAAATTGAGAGAGTTTCATGGTCTTGACATGCCCGGTCCGAAAGTTGTGCTCCTTTGGACCAGATTGAGGTACCATTTCCTGTCTAGAAACTAAAAAGACCGGACTTTCTGGTTGAAGGTTATTCCTGTGAGTGATGCAGTTAAACTTCTGCAGGACATGGGTTACTGAGGCAAAGAGGTTATGTACCTCAAAAGATGCAAAGGAGTTCTGTTTGGACTCTTTGGAAGCTGAAATCGCCTTGCTTGAGAACCTGTTACCTCATAAGGATCAAGAAATCGGGTTTTGCCACAATGACTTACAATATGGCAACATTATGATAGACGAAGAGACTCGAGCAATAACCATAATTGTAAGTTTCTTGTTCAGTTATGGTTCATCTTATATGTGTCTCACAGCTTTTACCGCATAGCTGTACTGCTCCATTCACAAATTTACTCTCTTTCTGATGCAGGATTACGAGTATGGTAGCTTCAATCCCGTGGCCTATGATATCACGAATCACTTCTGCGAGATGGCAGCAAACTATCACTCTGAGATGCCTCATATTTTAGACTACAGCAAATACCCTGGTAAGTAACCAACAGTGCTATCACCACCATTGTTTAGATTTCACAATCATGCCTGAATTCGTCGATCACCTTTGTTGCATTTTGTTGATAGATCTGGAAGAGAGACGGAGATTTGTTCGAACTTATCTTAGATCTTCAGGTTAGTTCACCATCAAATGTTCTCATCATTACAGATGATGTTTATCTGTTCTGTTATGCTTAGGCTTTGTTTATGCAGGTGATGAACCTACTGAGTCTGAAGTTGAGCTGCTAGTTGAGGATGCCGAAAGATATAGTCTTGCTAACCATCTATTTTGGGGCCTATGGGGCATAATTTCGGTATGTGCGCTCGAAACTTCTATCACTGATGGTGATGAATCTCAAACTTTGTGGACTAATTAGTAGATCAAATGTGCAGGGATACGTAAACAAGATCGAGTTCGATTACATGGAGTACGCGAGGCAGAGGTTCAAGCAGTACTGGCTAAGAAAGCCTGTGCTTTTGGGCTCCTCCTGATCTAGTCAGAAAGAAAGACTTGTTTCTCTGGTTTTTGCTTCAGATTGTATGAAATGTGTGACTTGCTTCCATCTTGTTCATGATTTTGGTAGGGAAAAGATGATTAATAGTATTTGTATATAGGTCATCTTTTTCTCCTTTGTTGAATATCATACAGATATGGATGGAGTTTAGTCAAAATGTGTGGTCAAACGTTTGAACTTTTGTTACAACGCATTAGTGTGTTGAACAGTGCTAGTCAAGTATTGGTTGGAAACCTTGCTTATCAAGGCGGTGCCGTCATATGTTATGATGGTTTGATGTGATGTGAAATAATCTTTTGTCTTTCTCTGGTCCTGTTGTGGTCATTTGTGACTTTTTCAAGGATGTTACCATGTCATTTTCTTCTGACACCGACATAAGGATAATGACATTCAGCTAACATATCTATATAAATAAAAAAATCATAAATTAAATTAAATGTTAAAAAATAAGACGGAGGAAGTATTATCCAAGAACTTGCAGGTAGTTTTATTCTTTTCTTTTTGAAACTATAATATTATGATAAGATTTTTTATTATTAAAACATCTTAAAAAGTCCCAGAAGAGAATTTTGAGTGACATCTCCTAATCAATAAAAGTTAAACCAAGTTTAAGCTAAGAATGATTAGTTCGTACTTTGGGTTCCAACACTTATCAGATTACAAGAATGATCAAAAGAACCCAGACAGAAGAATGCTTCATCACACTCCACAACACACCTGTTCTAGATCCATTCAATACCTTTTGCATTACTTCTCCATTTCTACAACAGGAATAACAACACAGGTAGTTTCAAAGTAGCATGCATGGCTCATACAGCAGGGCTCATGAGTAAGCTATATGCTAGTTAATTGTTGATTTCAAGAGTTATTTTCTATGTATAAATTGGATTGGACTGGAAGTTTCAAGTTCACAAAATGCAGAAACAAGTTCCTACAATAATGTTGTTCCTCCTATCTATCTCTCTTTCTTTTCCTATGTTCTTTTTATATCTTCACAAAAACACCAACAGAGATGGTATAAGACCGCAATGCAAAATATGATGTTTGTATAATGTGACCATTTAAAATTTTCAAGCCAAATCAGTCACCGAGTTCCCCGTTTCATGTTGCAACTCTTCAGCACATCTCACCATTGTTGCACCCTTCCCTGGTGTCTCCATTTAAGAGCTCTCCTGCATCAGGAAAGCTCTAGGGAGAGGGAAAAATCCCTTTTCTGATACCAAGGAACAACCCAATGAGCAGGGGAATTTAGCATGAACTTCTCACCTTTTCGAAACAAAGCATTTGCATGCAAACGTAAACATCAAATGCCGATTCCTGATACCAGATCTTCATTCTCAATTTCAGCAAGTGTGAATGTGAGTGCCTGCTGTAGCTTCCTAGGAACAAATACCTCAACTTCAGCCATATATACAGCAGTAACAGGGCGATGATCGGACAGTTTAAGTTCAGCCCTCCTGTAACATAATTGCCTCATTCCTTTTCCATATGCAAGGATTCTATCACACCTGCAACACTGGAGTATTAGATGAAAATTTAATAATGAAAACAATTAGTAACAGTAAGAAGCATACCATGCTGGTGTTCGCCTTCCGGGTCCTGGATCCTCCCCAACATACTTCTCCGAATTCATCTCGTACTTGTAAGTTGGAGCGAAATTCAAAGTGCCTTCAGACCACCCATCAAATGCACGGCCTTTTTTCAGTTCCTTTATGAGCTGTCACAAGAAATGCATTCCCTTTTACATGCAATGAGGCAATTTTCATTTTGGTATAAAATAGGTCATCATAGTGCACATTCTCATGCTCCAAAAACGCGATGATCAATAATATACTTTCATACAGACTGACTGGCAGTTCCTCTTTTCCTTATGTAGCAGAATCTGGTCTAGCTTTAAAAATAACTACCTACCTGGTCCCTTGCCATCAACTCAGACCACTCATTCTTAAAGATTAGCTCACGTGTTCTTTCATATGGCAAGTCGATACGGTAATTTAAATCACCCAACCAAATTATCCTTCTGCAGAAGAAAGAATAATGTTAAAGGTGAGATAACACAGCTATGTTTCCCACAAACACTAAAATAGAAAGGACTTCGATTATTTACCAATTTCAGGATATGGTAAATTTAGTACATCGGGAACCAGAAAAAGAAAAAGAAATCATCAATAACTCACTCATGATCATGAATCTTCTTAGGAAGCCCAATTGCAGAAATTCTATGAAAATTGGTTCTCTTATGTATTTCTTGCACATCAGCATTCCTTCGGAGTTCATCACCTTGTTTTTCTCCTGATGTAAGGTGAGTACATACAAAGCAGAAGAGTGTCTGATATATGGACATGCTGACGGATACAGATCCCTTCAGAGAATCAGAATGAAGAACAACTTACTTCCAGGAGAAGTGTAATATTTGAGAGAGAGAGAGAGAGAGAGAGAGAGAGAGAGAGAGAGAGAGCATGTTAAATGAAAACCTAATATTGTAACATCTTAAAGTTCTCCAGTAATCACAATGCTCTAAACTATAATGTTTATCCAAAATGATGTTTCTTATTCCTGCAGTTCCAAGTAATGTTTACTGAAAGGTTTTCCTACTTCCATCTAAAGAAACTAAACGAAATACCTCTTTCCAAAGCATGAACTTTTTGATTCATATACTGACCAAAGCATTGTCCATTTCCCTCCATCATTCCACCATAGAAGCACTAAATTGCCTAAGTGAACACCAATTCCATCACCATCAACAAAACAACTTAAAATGTCCAAAAGCATAAACTAGAAGACAAATAAAATGGCAAAATTAGAATAAATGGTTCAGCTCATGCATGTCCATGAGTTCAACCTGTTATGGATTTATCCTACCCTTTTCCTTCCACCACAATATAGCAAGTAATGGTCTAATCACATAATCATCCGAATAACAGACTCAGAGGATGGATGACCTTAAAGAAACAGCCTTGACCCCTACTTAGGAAAGAAAATTGTCTTTGGAAATGAAGAAAAATAAGCAGGCCCTATAGTTGATAAATTGCAAGCAATTATCAATCATGAAGGTGTACCTTGTTACCAATGTAGCCCATAGCCCCAACACCAACAGTTGACACCTTCAAATTCTGAATATGCCTGCGTAAACTTCTTCGAACCCATATGGTGATGCATATCCCTACCATCTGCTTGCTCACAATTCTTACATATGCTGCCCTTCTTTTCCTCTTCAGCAATGATTCAAGGTCCAGTTCTGCGAGTAAATCTATTGCCACGGGTGTTTCATTCACCGACTTGAAAGAGCTGTATGTTTTAAAAGTTTTGAGTGACTGGAAAGTATTGGTTGATTTGAAAGAGCTTGATTTCTCCAGAACATGTTGAGATAGCAAGTTCAGTGGTGGTTCTGGCCAACTTAAGCCAATCCTTTCAGACCCACTAAGCATTCCTGTTAGTTTCCAATTCTCTTTGCTTCTTGGTGTGCCTTCTCTTTCATCATCATCCACCTGCAAGCAGTTCAAGCTACCTAAATTCTTTGAAGAAGAATACTGTTTCTGAAAATCCTTTTCTGCATGCTCTCCAGTTTCGACACAATCATCATAGTCTGCAATCCCAAAATTTGTGACTGAACTATCTACAACCTCGTAGGAATTTCCAGAATCCTCATCCAGGGGATGGATCTCTTCACCAACATCACTATCACTTTCAAATAATGTTTCTTCTTCTATAGTCGGAATGTCATCTGGTGGCCTAAATTTTGATGGTGATGGGGGGTCACTGTAGCATTTGATTTTGCTGGTTGCATGTCGAATTCTATTCAGTGTTTCACGGATTATATTTTCCCACTTCTGCACAGGGCGGTTATCCGCAGCTCCAAAGATATTACCGGGACTGAGAGGCACAATTTCTTGAAGCCTGTGAGAGGGTAAGGATCTCATTTTAGAACAATATGGGGCCACAAAGAAATTTAATAGGAGTACTATCAACAACAACAAAAGTTGCACATGCGGCCAACAAAATTGATTGTTCATGAACATATAAAATTCCACCTGCTACTTATTTTACAAATAAATTACTACAAAAATATAGTCTTTAATTCACATTCTTCACATTGTGATTGTACACCAAATCTATGAGGAATATGATTTAAACCATTCCTCACATACTTGTTTCCCGTCCTAATGTTCACATGTGGTAACTTTTTCGGACTTTGTACAGTGTGCAGTTTTCTTAAGGGGGTAAACGCTTTCTCCTTTTATTCTCATCAATGTGGTGGATTCATGCAATTAGTGTCAAGAATGCAAGGACAGAGATCGCTGTGATAGGTGTAGGTATGTCCAGGAAAAAACCTCAGCACTGAATACAAGATTTACCGATCACCAACACTCAAAACAAGTACCAAAACACTTACCCAATCACGTATACATCTGCAGGCTTCTCTATATCTATCCAATCCTCAATATCTAGGTCATCGGGCGGCACTTTCCCCGCAATATTCCATGTACTAACACATATTCTAGCAAATTAACAAAACAGACAGATTCCACAGTCAAAAGAAAATCTCTTAAAAGTAAAAGAACAAAATAGACTGACCAGCCAGATTCTAATACAATTACTGAGAGAGAAGCATTGCACCTCAATTCTTTTGTGTTTATATATTGTGTTCGGAAAGTCTCAGACCTTCGTCTCCTTGTCCATGGAAAACTATCTGAACACAAATATATTAGTTCTAGTTGGTGAGTCAACTGAAGTTGGATTATGCAGGAAACCAATAAACCACAGACTGATACTGAAACTTGTTCACAAACATATAGTATCACAAATGAGTACATAACTTTCAGGTCACTGGTGAGCCTGAATAATTCAACAAATGACCAGACCTCAGCCTACTCAATGGAACCATCTCCAAGGTTTTTCCAGTAACAGATGACAACCACGATAAGTGGCAGCCACAACAAGGACTTAATATATTCACCTTATACATCACGCTGAAACCGAATATAACAAGAATCTCGTAATTACCATTCAGAACAGACTGAGCTTCCTCCGGTCTATCCTTTTTAAACCGTGATTCCCTTCGGCGATGAGACAGTTCTGTAAAACATTCTCGCATTAGCTAGCGTTAAGCCAAA
This sequence comes from Daphne laureola, assembly GCA_038382905.1. Lineage (NCBI taxonomy): Eukaryota > Viridiplantae > Streptophyta > Magnoliopsida > Malvales > Thymelaeaceae > Daphne > Daphne laureola. The sequence continues at coordinate 12,926 of JBBYHH010071852.1, forward strand.
AGACTTGGCTACAAAATTAAAGTATAATCAAAGAAGTATGATCCCGATCTTAAGCAAAAGCAAAGAAGATTTCGCCAAATAACGAAGGCTAAGAGAAATTTGACCTTGTCGAGTTTATGGAAATGGAATTTAAGACCAAACCTTCTGCTGCCGAGCCGGAATCTTCGTCGTCGTCATCATCATCGGTGTCGGCGCTGTAGTCCGATTCTTTGGGGCTGATGTTAAGTAACTTCCGAACGACCACACGAGGCCAGAAAAGCTGTAGGCAGGAGCAACCAAAACAGCAGATTTCAGCCCAACTTCTCTGCTAAGAGACCCCAAAATCACAGACTAAACAGAAATCTGAAAACATACAAGTGAGGATCAAGGGGACCGGAGAGACAGTACCTCCTGTTTGTGGCTCGCGCGTCCAGACATCTCTGAAGAAATGCGTGCAACAGAAATGAGTAGCGAACAAAGGAAGAAGAAGAAAGAGATTTTGCTTTCTCATAGAATTAGAGCGATGGGAGAAATCAGAGTTGGTGTTTCGTAAAAACTATGATCGAGAGAAACAGTTTCTTCCTGATGTGAAATCACCCGCCATGGAAGTTGAGAAGCTGATTCGAGGAGAAATGGTTGAAAAACACCGGGGAAAACTGAACTTTTGCCACTAATGTGTTGTTTGGTGAAAAGTTAAATTTTGTCAAATTTAATTATTTTCGGAAGAGTTTTCTCTCTCAATTTTATACTCTTTCGCCATATTATTATTAAAATATATTAACTGCACAATGTAATTTTTTTTTTTTTAAAAATATATTAATTTAATAGATAAAATAAGAGGATAGATAAATAATTGATAGATTCATATATAAAAATTTATTAAATAAGAAAAATATTTTAATAATTTTGAAACAGATAGTGTATTCTTTCAAGTATGAAAAAATGTAGTAGTAAGTTTTAGTCCAAAGTTCTTTTATTTTTCTTTTAATTCTCCAACATTTTAAAATAGTAATTTTAATCATGTTTTTTTAATTTGTGGTGCTCATTAACTCACCTGGTTAGTTTCAAGCCTCTCAATTCTCATATAATTATGAGTGATTTCTTATGAGTAAAATCCGCTGTAGTATCTCTTTTTATGTTTGTAATTTATTGTTGTCTCAATTTAAGTTTTTATTTTAAATTGATTTTATTTTTAAGTTATGCATTTCATTCTGGCATTTTTTGTCTAATTTGGCCATTTAAATAGACGATTGATGGTGAAATGATTTTTTTATCCTTAATTAATTGTTACAAGACACAATATTTTTAAGCTTAATCAATTCTACCCAAACATTTCTAAAACTTCCAGTTTTACCATCTTCTCACTCTTCCCCTAACCTTCACGGCTCCGCCGCCTCTTCATCTGCTTCAGCCAATACTTCTCTCTAATTCAAAATTAGATAAATTATTCAAATACCTGTTAACCCATTCTCACAGCCTCGCTTCGCCGCGCTCTATGTCGCAGATCACTTGGATAATGTTCCCTCCGTCGACGGCCACATTCTCTCCACTTGGACATACCTCGCAGATCTACGCCATTCTCCGAAGCATAACAAAAGGTTTGGTCGCTTTCTATACTACCACAGTATGTGAACGAGCAGGCCAAGAGGGAGTTAAGGACATTTTGGTCAAGTACGATCGGACTCTACTCGTGGCAGATCCTAGGAGATGCGAGCCCAAGAAGTTCGGTGATAGAGGTGCCTACGCAAGGTTCCATAAGAGTTACCGTTGAGCAATTTGCAAGTTTGGTGGTAGACAATTTGTCCGTTTAAGATTCTCTTTGGAGTTAGGTTTGTGGATGTTTTATTTATGCGTAAGTCTGGTACTGCTAATTATGACTGGTTAAATCTTTTTGAATCAAACTTCCAAGTTTTTTTTTTGTTGTAATCTAGTCTAGATTATCTATTGAAAATTGTTCTTTGCAGTATGAATGTGTCCTTTATTTGCCTGATAAAAAACCTAGGAGGGTTAAACTGAATAGTAGGTAAAGGTAAAAAAGTCATTTCAAGTCAATCGTTCATTTAAACGATCAAATTGGACGGAAATGACGGGAATACGATGCGTAACTTAAAAATATGACAATTTTAAAGCAAAAACTTAAATTGATACCAAAATAGATCACAAACATAAAAAGAGGCACCCAACACGGATTTTACTCGATTTCTTATATATCAAATGACAGAGATTTCTTATATATCAAATGACAGAGGTATTAAATATTTTTCGAAAATGGGTTAACTAATGTTCACCAAACAAACCTAGGGTTAATTATTATTATTATTATTATTGTAGTTTGCCTAACTTTGTATGCATGTTAATGTGATTATAGGGATGGGCATTGGAGCAGATCGATCCGCTCCATGGATCGATGCGAGTTGTGGTGGATCACTCAATGATCTGCTCCACTTTATGATGGATCGATTCACATAGATCCGATACGCTCTACCTACAATTACAAAATTTTGGCCATTTTTTGTTTTTTTAATAAAGTTCAGGGACTAAAAATATAAATATTTTTTGGCTAAAATGTAATTTTTAAAAAAGTTCAATGACTAATTTGTAATTTTTCAAAAATTGAAGGATTATTTTGTAATTTTTCTGAAAATTTAAGGACTATATTATAAATAATATTTTTATTGGTGCAGCTCTATGAAACTCTACTGGATATCCACGACTCGTTCCAATATAGATGGATCATAAAACTGACCTACTTCATGATAGAGTGATCCGGTGAATAAGCACATCCCTAAATGTGAATACGGCCCCCATTATTAGTATCTGAACTTATTTATGAGCTAGTAACAATTGAGCGCAAATCACACAAGATGAAAGCCAATCAGATACTCCATCCGTTCCGTTTATATTTCTTTTTTGCCATCTAATCTATTATTATTTTATTTTAATATTTTATTATATAAAATTAAGTAATTTATATACATAAAATAGATCAATAAATCTAGTTTTAAAAAATATTTTTTTCAAAAATTTTGAGCAATTTTTTTCTAATACAAAAATTAAATCAAATAAAATCTGAAAATCAATCATAATAATTAAATAGGGACTATGAGTGTGTTTGACGTTACAAAAAAATAGTAAAAAATTAACATTTTTTAAAATTTTAGAAAAGAGAGATAGAAAAAAGATTAGGAGAAAAAATTTAAAAAATTATTAATTTTTTTATAAAAAAAAATGTAAAGAACACGCTTTATATAATTTGATCACAAGTCTATTCCCAGCTAATCAATGGTAATCATTGCGTACGTAACATGGTTATGCTACTCCACTTATTACTTACTATCAATCTTCTCCTATTAAAGCGAGCCTCCAACCCTCTTTTTCTTCGTGTGCTCCCTGCCTCCCTCCACCTTTATAATTTGTTTTGATAGGCTTGACATATAAAATCAAGTGTAAACTATAAAAAACCCTTTGAGATTTGAGAAAATCTTTATTTTATCTTTTCTATTTTAAAAAATTTGTTTTAAGTTTATTAAAATCTTTAATTAATTTATTTAACTGTTAGTGTTGTTAATTGATCGTTAAAATTTTTTAAGATTAAATACTCATATTGTTATCAATATTTTTTATCCTAATACTTCAATCTTAATATTTTATTTCTATTTTATTTCTCTTATTTCTCACTCCCAAATGGATCACCCTAACTGTCATGTGTTGTCTGGTCATCGTCATGATGCGGACGGGCTCAAGCCCCAGAAACGCAGACAAGACCATATTTTTATGACACAAATGAGTTCGGACGACCCCTTAACTGTTTTGAAGTATATATAATTAATCTAATTAATGCTAAAATATTTAAAAATCAACTAACACCATAAACGATAAAGATGGATAATTGAAAATTTCACTAAACTTTAAAGAATAACTGTTAATTTCTAAAATAGACGAAAAATTTCACCAAAACTCAGTTTTTTTTTTGGGGGGGTATAATTTACCCATTAGAAAGAAAGTAGTGGAAGATAGTGGGCATATATATGGCAAAAGGTTAGAATACAGAGTGATAAGGATAAGGGTTTGCTATTGTGTCCAAAATAGCATTTTTTATTTTTTTCCATCAATTTGCATAAAAGCGTGGGAGAGGGCCATCGTCGCCGAATAATCTTCAATATTCCCCACTCCAATTCCACTACTGTCTTTATCACCCCACAACAAACACATAATTTCTGAACAAACACCTCATTAAACATTCCCAAAATATAGGGTAGAAATCTGAAGTTTATTACCTTTGTAATTTCTTAAATTACCCTAATCTTAGAAACTAAACACTTAAAAAAATCCATATTTAAGACTTTTGTATGTATAGCTTCATTTACCCCACAACAAAACTTCTGTAGATCCATTCTAGACTTGTGTGTTTGGCATTCAGCAATAGCTAGCAAATTAGTGAAGGTGAAAGCAAGCATATATCCATCTTTATCTCAAGGAGATTAACCCGAAAACAGAGAGATGATGATGAATATAATTAATGGAGAAACAAATTGGTTAAAAGGGCTTAAAACTAAAGATGGGACGTACCTGCTTTCATTCTCCTTGAGAGACGAGAGTGATTCCGAAGGTGAATTAGGTTTTACCCCAAAAAGCTAACCCAAAATCCCAATAACTTACTGGGATTTGTGGAAGACTTTTTAGTTCCTTCTGGTACAGCAACGAATGGTGATCCATCGGTGAGAATAGCGATTATATAAACCAACCAACCAACCAACCAACCAGCCAGAGAGAGGGAGAGAGAAACTGAGTGGGGCACATCAAATATGTGGCTCATGTCCCAATCTTAATACCAAAATATTTTAATTGCAGAATCTGCATACCTGCTCATTTTTTATTGGTTACTGACGTTTTTATTTATTTATAAAATTATCTCTTTCATAATTAATAATCATAATTTTATAATAAATAATAATATCATCTGTCACCTATACAAATTTGATAGACCAAAATATTGACCATCTTAATATGTGTATTGTTTCTTCATTAAACTTTGTATATTTAATGACGGGTCCCAAGTTTATTCTCATAATATAAAAAACAAATGTTCTAAATAAAATAACATTTTTTATTATTATTTTAATCAAATTTTATCTTTGCATATATACTCATTCAACGAATTTATATAAAATGGAAGGGACGGTAATGTGTTTGGAAGAAATAATCATCACAAATTATACTCTCTCTCCATCCGTCCTCAAAAAATTATATCATTTGACTTTACTATTTCAATATTCAATATTTGACTCAATTTTTAATAAAGATAAATAATGTAAAAAAAATAAGAAAATATATATTTAGCAAATTTAGATATCAAATAATGGTTCCGAGATGGGTGGTCCGGCCCATGTTATGAGTTTAGGTGAAGTTTAGAAAATTTTGGGTAAAAGTGTTAAGTTTAATTATTGAGGGTATATCCTAAATGATTATATTTAAAATTTATGGTGTAAATAGATTTTTTTTTTTTTAAAATGAGTTGCTAAAATTATTATTCCCTCCAAAGTCTATTAAATTTAACATAAAATAGGTGAAAAAAGACCACGAATTGAAAAAATCTTTTGAAATTTAAAACGGGATCTTAATTGGTTAAAATATGACCCAAGTTAGACAATAATTATAGTTACAGGACTATGGATATACTTTACCCGTTACTCCATTTAGATTTGTTGATTGAATTGAGTTTAATATTTTTAAGTTTGGTCTATTGGTAAATACTCAATCAGTCCAAAAAATAATGAAACGTTTCATTTTTTATATTTATTTGACTTCAATTTATCTACATTATTATGAAGTAGAAAAAATATAAATAAAATAGTTTTGTAAAATAAACACATAAAATTTTCATTTATATACAAAAGTCTTATATTTATATTTTAAAATGATTGAAAAATAAAATCATAAATTTAATGCTGAAAAATAAACATTTCATTACTTTTGAGACGGAGGGAATATAAATTGTAGTATATAAACTATACATTGGATATAATTTATAGATAAAAATTAAATTAATCTCCTAATTTATAAAAATGTACATTATATGCTTCATTGTTTAAATACCGTCACCCCAATCACAATATAGCTCCGTCATTGTATAGATAAATATGTAGGCTCAGTTCAAGAGAATTAGAATTTTTTTTAAAAGAAATTTAGGGAGGTGTGTTTTGCTTGATGAATGAGATATATGTGAGTGAAATTTTTTAAGAAAACTATTATTCATTTTATAGAGAATTGATGATGAATTTATGGATTTGGTGTTATTTTATATATTGGGAATTGAAAAAGGGAAGTAAAATCTTTCCCCACAAGTTGTTGCTGAACTGAGGGATAAGAAAAATGAGGAGTCCATAATTGCACCATGGGTGAGACGTGAGAGAGGCCCTTACTACAATTTGCAATTTTGGTTCAGGCTTTATTTCTCACTTTTTTGACTTCTGGTACTATATCATCACTTTCTCATAAATGATGTTCCTTATGTACGACTTCACATTTTCTGGACTCCTCTCTATACATAAACTAAACTAGTTACATCTACATACATAACATGCTATATATACTATGCAATTAATTTCCATAACATGCATGCACGACACCTTGTTATTAGTTAACCATTTGCAAAAAGCACAAATAAAACCCTAAATCTTTTAATTTATCACGAATCGGTTACTAAGTTTTTTATTCAACCGAATAAATCATTGAATTTTTTTAAATTTCACCAACTTAGCCACTACGTTTCATTTTTGATGATGTTTTAGGTGAAAAAATAATCCAGATTGAGTATAAAGTTAAACTTAAAGTGTCTCTAATTATTTAATTTTTAAAAAATACACACGTACGTTAAGAGAATATCACGTTATTTTTCTTTATCCTAACCGCGTTTGACTTTTCCAGTGGTATTCTTTTAATGTGTTTTTTTTTAATTGGACACTTGGAGACACTGTATGTTGAGATTCTCGTTCAGTCCGCGTTATTCTTCAGCGTAAAAAATCATCAGAATTCGAAGCCAGTGGTTAAATTGATACAAATATAAAAATTCAGTGGTCAATTCGTGACAAATGAAAAAGTTTAGGGGTTTTTTTGTGTTTTTTTGCCTTAACCTAGCCGTCAGCTTCCGATCTTCATCCTTGATCAATGGTCGTCGGAGCCACCGTCCCCACTAGTTAGATCCAACCCTTCTCCATCACTTTCGAGATGAAATTCGCCAGATTTGTGAAGTTCTTTTTCTGTTTGTGTTTCGCCCGCTGTCGTAGCCGACGTCGAAAGCTCTACATTGTAGTTGTTCCGCCGCATCCCGCCAGTGTCGTTCCATCCTCAGGCACATCGGAGGGCGGAGATCCCTCGCTTTCCGGCGTCCGATTCATGGTTGTCGTTTGACCGTGGTCCTACCTCGAATCTAGTGCTTGAGGATGGACTGGTCGGGTCGGTGCTTAGTTGTGATGAAGTGGGAGGGAAACGAGGAGTGATTGTGGTAGTAACATAGGCGATGTTGGAATGGTTGAGTAAAGGGTATATGCTTTATTTCTAGCTATTAATTTAATTTGGATTTGTTTTTTTTCATTTTTGCTTTATTATCGGTTAGCTATCTGACATATGCTACTCAAATGTCGATGACTCTCGTTGTTCCCGCGGCAGCGTATCATCGTGAGACGTCAACATCATTTTATTATTCGATAACAAAGAACATATTAAAGGTATTAGGGACCCATATTATCTATAATGTTGTTAAGTCTTAGTAAATAGAATTGGGGCAATTCGACACCACTTTATTATTTTATCCCTAACATTTTATTAAGTGATAGTTTAAACGCCAACTCAGACACTCTTGCGTCATATCACTCTGACTAATTTGATTGGGATGCTATTTTACAGCATTAGTCTTTCTGTTTAAAAAAAACAAAAAACAAAAAACAAAAGTGACAAGCCGTGAGTGAATAGGAGTAATGTAGAGTAATGTTAATTAGTCGTTATAATGAAACCTCC
>JBBYHH010071853.1:0-15561 GCA_038382905.1 Daphne laureola
TTTTTAAATGGCCGGGTTTTGGGTTCGCGAATAAGGATTCCGCTCCGTCATCACCTCCGTCTCTCGACACCGTTTCCACACGCTTCCGTCGCGCCGTCCGGAGGGGTGGGTGTGACATACCTCCTAGCCACTATCGTGGTCCAAGGGTGATCTCTCTGAGGTTTACAGAACCTAACTATGCCACTAATAGGGATTTACTCAAGCCCTCTCAAGCTCCAAGTAAGCCTACCAATCAATCTCGGAGGTCTATGTCGATCAAAGCTCTCTTGGGCATTTGATCGAACACCTAGATGGTATGCATATGCAAGTAGCGACCAAGCAAGCATACTATGTAAAAAATGCACAAAGAGACTGAAATAAAACAAGAACAATCATTGAGATAGATTACTTGAGTCCTAAGCATGATCATACTAAGACATATCACTAACCACACTCTATTAATGTTGAAATTAGACATGGACAACAACTAATAGCACTATTAAATGATGAAATAGAAAGAGTAAAGGTAAGAATTCACTCATAGATTGCTTCTCCTAGCCCTTCAAGCCCTCAAGAAATTGAGATTAAATGGCATAAATCACAAGCAACAAGACCAAATTCGTATCTAGAGTTTATGCCCAAAAACTTCTCTATGAAATTTGATCTAAGTTAGTCTATATATACTAAAAATAATGCCCTAAAGTACCCCTAACCTAGAGTTACTAAATACATAGTTAGGAGAGGTAAAATGGGGGTTACAGGGTGATAAAAATAGGATAAGATTAAAAAAATCCGTAGAAACCCGTGAGTGCAAGCTAGAAGGTGGAGAACTGCAGACTAGTGCTTGGTGGCGCCACCCTGCGCCTGGAACTGACGCCTCAAAATGCAAACTGGAGCCTCACTGAGCCACCTTGCGCTTAAACTAGCGCTTGATGATGGCACCCTAGAGTGTTAGGGGCGCTAGTTGCAGGCGGAAAACTAGCGCCTCTAACCTCTGCCCGCTACCTGAAAATGCATCATTTTACACTTTAGTCCTCTATCTTTCTCCTTGGTGCACTTGGGTACTTATAGCAACCTTTAAATCTTGAACTCCTTCATTTTGTTCACCAATTTGCGCGTATTGAGCTCTTTGTTACCTCCAAATGATCGTACCTACAATTCTTTAGAATTTATGAGTAAACTGCATTTTTTACAATGAAAATAGGCAAAATTGATGAGTTTAATTTTCTAAACATAGCGGAAATGTGTGCATGTTTGTACACTCAACACATACCTTCACAGCTAGATACTTGAGTAACGAACAAATGAAGAAGGAATTAGAACAAAACTTGATCTCATCAAAGACAAAAGAGAAGCATCCGAACTCAGAAAAAAAGCCATCTAGCAGAGAGCTGCAAAAATAACCAACTCCAAGGTCAAATCGAAAGTTATCTCCATCTAGGACTTGGTCCTAAGACAAGCCAAATTGGAGTCTAGAAGATCCGAAGATGGAGCGTTCGCCCTGACTTGGGAAGGACAATTCAAAGTGGAGAGCGAGGAAAGGAGAGGTGTCTTCAAGCTTTTGGACTCTGAAGGCAGAGAACTCGAAAGTTCATACCCCACCGAAGGACTTAGGAAGTTATTTGTGAAAAAGATACGTGCAAATGTAACAATCCAAAGAACAATTGGGAAGTATATCAAAGAAACTCACCAAGTAATATAGCCCGAAGGACGATTGACAGAAGCCAAAAATAAACAGCTCGAGTGATTCGCATGAGTTCAAAAGAAATTCCATACAAAAGCCCAAAGGCCAAAACTACCAAAACAACAAATAGAAAGTAATACAATGGTCAGTTAAGAGGATCATCCGAAGCCTGGGCTGAAGACTGGGCTAGAGGGTCTTGAGCATCTTTTTTAGTTATGGAAGGGTTCAGAAAAGAAGGTGCTTTGAGAAATGACTTGTCGCACCAAGATGGGTTGGCGGTATATTTATCATAACCATTGAGCCCAGAAATATCAACCCATGGGTTTAGGGTGACAATTTGCCTCCGGCCAAGGCAGAAGACTTTAGTAAAATACCCCACAACCTTCCCATTGAATTCCTTTCAACTTTCCCTAAACCGGCATATTTTCTTTTTTCCAGCATCTAGATCGCTCTGGAGCTTCTCCATCTCCTCCGTCATCTTCTTGGCATCAGCTTCAAAGTGATTCTTGAGGTTGGTGAAGTTAACCTTATACTCACCAACTTCGCATCGGCTTCCAGGCAAATTTATACTTAGTTGTAGAGGTCCCCGGGGACCGAAGTAATAGAAAACATTTCATGTTTTTGACATAACCTTGTAATGTGGAAGGAAAGTCAAAAGCATCGGAGGGATTCCGAATGCTCTGCACAAGACAATAAAGGCGTTCACATGAGAATAGGTGTTCGGAGCAAACTAGTTGACTTCTACCTCGTGTGACCCCGCCAGCTCCGTTAACAAATGTATGGAGAGGAAACTTGAGGCCATACACCAGTTGGGCCTTAAAGATTATTATGTAGCTAGTCCGGGATCATAGACATGGCATTCAGGGCTAGGTGTCTGCGTTAGAATGGTCTGAGGTAAAAAATACAAATATTGCCACTGCCTTATCATCTTCGGGGTAGCTTTACTCTAGAAATGTTCGACCTCCGCCCAGTAGCCTTCGGGCACAGGCCCCTTGGTAACTAGAAGGTTCGAACTGGATGGACGAGCAGTGCTTGAGGGAGGATAAACGAGGTCCATTTTCATTTACCTTTTATTATGGGGCGGAAGAAATGAATAGGAGTCACTAGTTGAAAGGACACCGGGATCTGAGTAGCCTCATCCAAAACCGAACGATGCCACTGGTAAAACTCTACCTCTATAGGAATGTCACAACCGCTACATTGACTAGATGTCAACAAATCTCTTAGGAATGGTGGAAGGTTGCTATGACCGTCAACTACGCCTCTCCTCCACTGTCCTCGCCAGCAACTCATTGTCTGTCTGAGAGTAGGGCATCCATTATTAGAGATTATTAGAAAAAAGAATAAGGAATGGAGAAAAAATGAAGAATAGGGCTTCTCCATCCAACTCCCACTACTTAAGGTGAGTCTGTGCAGGCGAAACCTTGCAACCAAACCAATCCCCACCGTTGATCAAACATGTGTCAGAATACACATCGAGATACGCGCTATATTGAAAGAAGTAAAAAGAAATCGGCTATTGACATCAAATGCCTGGATGCAAGCATCCGAGACACCAAAATAGGGGCTATTCTAAAGCCCCAAACTCTCAAATGGCTGGATGCAAGCATCCAGGACACCAGAAGTAAGCCATTCTAAAGCCCCCAATTCTCAAATATCTGGATGCAAGCATCTGAAACACCAAAAAGAGGGCCATTATAAAGTTCCTAACTCTCTAATGCCCGATTTCAAGCACTCGAGACACCAAAAGGAGGGCCATTATGAAACCCCCAACTCTCAAATGCTTGGATGCAAGCATCTAGGACACTGGAAGGGGTGGCATTCTGAAGCCCCCAAATCTCAAATGCTCGGATGCAAGCATCTGATAAACCAAAATGAGGGGGCATTCTGAAGCCCCCAACTCTCAAATGTTCGAATCTGAATCCCCCAAATCCCAAATACCCGGATGCAAGCATCCGGGATACCCAAAGGGGGGCCATTCTGAAGTCCCCAAGTCTCAAACACATTAGCACCATATCCACACACAACGAACCCCCATCTAGACTTCTTCCATTTGGCTAGATACTTAGGGGGGACTTGATGGCCAACAGGCCCAGAATATGCGAGAAAACCTAGGAAACCCCACAAAAGAAGCCTAAGTTAGTAATCTGGAAAAGTGGCCACATCAAAAACCTGAAGGCACAAATCCGGAAGGACTTCAAGGATGACACGAGTACCTTGGCAGTTTAGGACATCACAACCATGTGTCCACTAACACATACCGATCTCTTCTCTCAGATATTACAGATATATCACCTTATCAGATAAGACTATATAAACCTACCTCATTTCTTCATTTTAGGTAACTATTAACTCTGTCCTAGGTCTGGAACTTCCACATTCCTATATATATACCCTTACTGACTTAGGCACCGGAGGACCTACCATCGGGAACAACTCTGGCGTGGTCTTTAGATTTTTTTCCTGTGTAGGCACGCTCGGTACACGCATCCATAAAGTCATCCATAGCCAAGATCGGAGGGTAGAAGCTTAAGAACATGGTGGTCCTGACTGATGGACGGCCACAAGTGACATCCTCTCTGTCATCCAGCCTCAGCTTCGCCACCGCAGCCTTGGACCAGCCAATAACAACCAGCCTTTGTTCTTCACGAACGAGAAGCAAATTTTTCCAGATTTTCAAATTCAAAACAGTTTAAAAAATTCCAGAAACGTAGATGCTAAAAAATTGTTTATAAATCAATTATGACAATATAATAAAAATTCCAATTTTAAATTAATTTTCGTTCCAATTAATTTTGTGCTTTCAGATTTCAATCAATCATGAAAAATAAAGCTCCAGATTAGTTATCACAAACATCAATTCAAGATCCAATCTCAATCAATTTTATGATCAATTAATCTCAGTCTTTCAGATTTTAATTTAACGAAAAAATAAAAGCAATCAATACCACTCTAGAGTTTTACAAGAGGCTCTGATACCACAGTTGGGTTTCTGGGTCTCAAACAACGTAATGGAATAAAACGAAACCCACTAGGATCTCCTGTAGAATGGAGCATGATGGTTGTTTAAAATTATTACCTCAGATGAATTATTTGTCTCACGCTTTATAGGCGAGAATTCACGCGCCCTCTACGGTATCCACACATGAGCAGTTATTTCTACCACCACCGCTTTTGTCATAGAAATCTTGGTGGATGAGGATGTTCAATCTGACACTATTCTAGCAATAGAACTATTCTTCGAAAGGAAGGGAGAATGGTGCAGTATAGAAAGACAGGAAGATAAAATAAAGCTCTATAGTTTCTAGTCTCCCAGAAACTGCCAGTAGAGCTTTCATCTACTGTGATAGGTGCATAACATGCCTATTTATAGGTATTTATATGCCACTTATTGTGGCATTAGTGTCCCAACCTTATTTCTGGTGACACTTAAGTGCACAACTTTCCAAAAGTGTCACTTTTATCCTAAAGCCTCTTTATTTATACTATTCACTCCTGAACTATCTCATTGATGCATGTGATCCTATAGGTTCCTGTTAAGTTGACAGTAATTATGAATCTCATTCATAATTACAAGCAGTGAGTGGTATCTAGCAACACATCATGGCTACCCAATTAACGAAGAAGTCATACGTCATGATAGAACCTAACTAATCGGTGTTATTGTTTTAGTTGTACTCATTTTTTCCCTTTGAGAAACTTCTCAGGTTGAATACAACGAGTGGGATCAATCACTCTTGTTACCGTTCAACCATGATCATGAGATTATCTCATGTAGCATAGGAGTGTCGAATTCCATCTTGGTACATGACAATTCAACTCTATGGTTTTGCTTACTTACCCAAAACTAGTCTATTTCACTCAGTTACTAGTAGTCTTTACTAGAATCAAAGCAAGTAGCTCACATGAGCAGATCTTCACTACCTCAGGTCTAAGGACTACGTGTAAAGAGACCATTAAAATGCACCTGTGATTATCATGTTATGATCAACCGGTGATCTCAGTGGGTCAATCCATTACATGAACATCTTTGTCATGTAATCATAAGTCAGAATCCATCCCATCGATTTCTTCCCTTAGGCTCGTCTCGCGTGCATTACAACAACCCAAGTTCACTATAATACTTGAGTATGGGTACTTTAGGAATATCATATATCCTAAGGGATAAACATTGCGTTGTTTATCAATTTCAATGAATTCCAAGGTTAATGTTATTGTGTTTATTATTATAGCGCATGAAGCAATCAAACATAAAATGTATGAACAATGCCTCTATATATGTTATGTGTATATATCTTAAACATTCATGTTAGTTCTGTAAACTCAATTGGTTTATGTACACAACTCCTACAGGACTACCTTGACAACCTCATAGTCACTTGACTTAACATCCCTCAAATACATGGTTTCCTTTACCAATTTCCTTGTAGACTGAACTTCTTTCACTTTTGTCCTCTTTAACTTAGACTCCCTCAAGGAGTATAAATCCATTAACTTACCATTAGAAGCCTTTATCATGTGCTCAAGATTGAAGAAGAGATCTTCATCATTGACTCTAAGTGTTAGAACACCCTTCTCTACATCAATGAGAGACCTTGCGGTAGCCAAAAATGGTTTACCTAGTATGATGGGTATCCTTGAGTCTTGTTCCATTTCTAGAACAACAAAAGCCACCGGGAAGTAAAATTTCTAACCTTGACAATAACATCTTCCAATAATCCTCAAGGAAAGGTGAGTGATCTATCGACAAGTTGTAAACAAATTGAAGAGGGCTTCACTTCTCCCAATCCGAGCTTCTTGAAAATAGAAAGTGGCTTAAGGATAATTGTTGCTCCAAGATCTCACAATGCCTTATTGCAGTGAAAAGGACCTACGTGATAAGGAAAAGCCCGGATCCTTCAATTTTTGTGAGGGTTTCTTTTGTATGATCTCGCTAGCTTCTTCTTGCACCAGGATCAACGCATTTTCCAAAAACTTGTTCTTATTGCTAATAATGTCCTTAAAAAGCTTCACACACTTTGGAATTTGATTGATTGACTCTAAAAATGGAAGATTGATCTCAACTTTCTTGAAAATTTTTAGAAATTTGAAAACTGGCCATCCTCTTATTTCTTTGCAAACCTCTTGGAAAAGGGTAAGTGAGGCTGATTTTGAGGTTTCACAAGGTGACTCCCCTTGCTGTTTTGGGGTGCCACCCCCTCCTCTTGAGGAGGAGTATCCTCACTCCTAAGACCTCTCTCTTGAGTGGATACATTCTTGGACAGTTTTGAAGACTCATCCTAATTTTACCTTGGGGTCTCTTCCGATAAGTTCCATATGATTTTCCACTCGTCAACTGCCTTGCATGTTTCATTAGGGTTGGTCTCCGTATCAATAGGAAGCTTTCTGTTGTTCAAATATCACATTGAATTGACAAGTTGTGTCAATTGAGTCCCCATATTGTGAATAGAAGGTATAGTGTTTCTATGCATTCCATCAACCTTACTATCCATTTCAAGAAAGAAATTTGTTGTTTGTGGTAGTGTTCAGGATATTCATTTCTTGCACCAAAGCGTCCATTGATGCTAGCATCTTCACTAACGGGTCATTTACTTATGACGACTCAGGTTGTTGCTTATTTTTTAGCCTTGAGTTGTTGTAAACCTACCCCGATAAAGGTCTTGGGTTTTGGTAATAATCCCTCATTTCCTACCCTTGAAAGTGGCTTCAGTTTGTCAGATAATTGACAAAGTTACACTCTTCCATATCTTCAATCTCTTCAAAAAAACATAACTTTTTTTCAACTGCCCCTCTCTTGATTCTTAATTAGATGCCCCATCATTGATGTTGGAGAAGCCATTTGAGCTTGCAAGGATGTTTCTTTATCGACTTCATACAATCCTCTCCTTCCTTTTGCATTCCGGTGATCATCTGTTCCGTTGTGCTCCTCACTTGTTTCAAGTAAATCCAACAACTCTCATCCTTCTTCAATGGATTTTTTCATTAACCAACCTCCAGCTGAGGCATTTAGGTGGAGTCTTAACCTTTTCGATAACCCTTCATAGAATAGAAATA
Source organism: Daphne laureola (assembly GCA_038382905.1). NCBI lineage: Eukaryota > Viridiplantae > Streptophyta > Magnoliopsida > Malvales > Thymelaeaceae > Daphne > Daphne laureola. Next base: position 7,718 of record JBBYHH010071853.1, read on the forward strand.
TTTGATGCTCTCTTGTTAAACCAGCTTGTGGGTACCATTTGTTCATGTCTTTGAATCTCGCCCAAGATTAGGCCAAGTTCTCATCCTCATCTTCCTTGAACCTAAATATCTCATTCTTGATATCAAACGCCTTTTGCAGTGGGAAGTAACTTGTTCATGAAAGCTTGTCTCAATTTTTCCCACGTTCTGATTTTTTTGTCTTTCTACCACCTTTTGGCGTTGCCCTCAAGTGAGAAAGGGAACAAACACATCCTCTTGGCTTCCTCAGTCATCCCACGCAGCCCCAATGTATCACATATATGGATGAATTGAACTATGTGCTCATTCGGATCTTCTTTGTTCAAGCCATCAAAGGAGTGCTTGTCAACATAGGATAGAACATGTGCAAGAATTGCATATTCCCTCTTGGACAATGTGTGGCCTTACCAATCTCTCATTATCTTCCAAGAACTGACGCCCATACATGTCCGCTAGAGGGACTCCTCTTCTAATAGGCCCATTACCAGCATTGTTGGCGTAAATTTCAGTATTGTGGTTACCATGTCCACTGTTGTTTACATTGATATCATTATCAACCACGCCACCATTTACACTACCATTGCCTCCATTATTGATGTGATTCCCCTCCATATTTAGATTTAGAGGAGCTGAAGTACTAGAATTCCCTTGTCCCTACTTGCCTCTTTGTCTAAATTCCTCAAAGTTTTGTTAATTTCCAGACCGTGAGGTATAATAGGAACTTGGGAACTTCTTATCATACACCAAAAAGACTTCTACAACAGCAAATGAAATAATAAAATGTGTAAGCGATGAAGTAGAGGTGAAAGTAAACAATAACAAACACTAAGTACAAAAAACCAACAAACATAAAAACATTTCCCCGACAATGACACAAATTTGCTAAGTGTTGTGAAAGCAAGATTGCAAATACAATTTTTGACGCGAAATTAGTGTCAAGTGTAAGGATCAACATGTAGTGAAGATGGATCTCTTTCGGTGAGTTGTTGCGGGTCGGGAGAGGGCGGTAGTGCATCTGGTCCTTAGAGATAAGTTATTCTATCAATAATCGATGGGTGGTAATGGATTGTTAGGATGCTATTGTTTTCAAATTAAAATCAGGAAAGGCTTTGGAGATTTATTCGGTGAACCCTGAATGAGCGATTCACGACATTGTTGGTTCTACTATTGGCGAGGAATTGGTTATGAAAAGATGACCGTGGACCTTGATTTACCGGAGGTTTTTACTGTGCTCATTTGCAGTTTTCCCCATCTCTATTGAGCCAATGTAGGACCTTGCGACCCTTTGTACTGGGTAGACCTATGAAAGTCCAACATCCTGAAGTGATTCAGTATTGGACACTACATTTTTCCAATGATTATGTCCAATGACTTCTTCTCTTCAAATTTGGGTGGTGATGTGAAAGTGATGGAGAGAGGAAAAATAGTAATGATAAAGGTGGAGGGTGGGTGTGGATGTGACAATGAAACTTTTAGAAAAAAAAATTGATAGATTATTATAAAATTAAAGAGTAAGTCGTAAATACGTTAAGGACTTTTTTTTATCATTTCTGATAAATAAACGGCCAATTTAATGGCCAAACAGACAGAAATACTTAATTGAGCGCAAAACTCAAAGCTAAGGGACCCTAATAGTTCAAATTCTTAAAGTAGAACATGAATAGGATAATTTCCAAAGCTAAGACCTTTAAAATGGAGTGTACCCTAATCTAAAAGGTGATTCTACCTTCCTTTTCTCTAATCGCTAGAAGGGTTCAACTGTCTAGAAAGGTTTTCTAGTGGGGCGGGAAGTTTTGTTTGTAGGTGGTCATTGTCGAGTAGGGAGTAGGGATAGGATTTTTGTGTTCCAGGACAGATGGTTACCGGGTACGTTGGTGGAGTTGGTGACGCATCCAGTGGCCTGCCTGAGAGGTGGCGGCTGGCGAACTTGATTGACCAATAGTCATTTTGTTTGAATGAGGGTGATATTGATGCTTTGTTCCATCCGTCTGATTTTACGCTGATTAAAGGTATTCATATTTCCCCATGCTTTATGATTGATTTTTTTACTTGGGGGATGGAGGATAGCGGCCAATTTTCGGTCAAATCGGCTTATTATTTAGCCTATGCAATTTTGTATACGGATAATCCTTTGGCTCCTTCTGATTTCTGGAGGTGGTCTGGAGTTTGTCTCTCCCACCAAGGATTCACACTTTTCTTTGGTGGGCGTGTGCGAATATTCTTGCCACTTGTACTAGTTTGTGCATGCAGGGGTTGGATGTTGATATCTCAAGTCCGGTGTGTGGTACTTCTGAGGAGTCTGCTCGACATTTATTTTGAGAGTGCCCTTTTGCTCGACAGGAGTGGCCGAAGCTGGGTGTTCCTCGTTCACATCCAGAGTCTCAGGTAGATTGGTGTATTTGGTTCATTGATCTTGTGGAAGAAAATCCGCCTATGTTGTTGGTTGTTGCAATTACTTTTCGGTTCTTGTAGAATAACAGGAACTTGGTCTTTCACGAGCATAAGTGCTCCCTTCCTTCAGTAATTGCCGCACGAGCTCGAACTTGGGTGAATAGCTGGTTGGATTCACGTCCTCCAAATATGTCGGTTACGTTGTGGGATGTGATTCTAGTATGATCCACATCTAGGGAAACTGTTCTGAAAATTAATGTAGACGCGGCATTGTGCCATGTGTCAAGGGGGACAGGAGCATATTTAAAGACGATTTCAATTGGATATCACTATGCGTGGATGTATCCGCTTTATTTAAAGATGGTGACACTCTTCTACGGTATGCGGGAGGCCTAACGATATGGTCGGCATGTGGAGTTCGAGTCAAATTTTCAATGTTTGATCTTGAAGCTGTAAAGCACTCATATCCTTTCTCTTTATTATTTTTATTATTTTGGCACTACTACAGATGAGTTGTATTCATGTTTCTTTGTTTTTGTTTTTTTTTTTTTGAAAATTTCCGTATGTCGGTGTCAAACTAATACGACGGCACATACTTTAGTTTGTTCCAATTTAAAGTGTACTCGTCCCTTGAGTTGATTCTAATATAATCACTCATTTCTCAAAAAATTAAAAATATAAATAGGATAAATAAAAGATAAAAAATAAATAAAACTGAATAAGGGAATTAGTGGTCTCCGATTCGGTTTCGATTTCGGCCTCCTTGAATGTGGGCTGGGTCGTGCCACATATTTTGGATTAAGTCAAAAGCACAAGTCCTGACTCTTGAGACTTCTATTCCCTTGCGGTCCAAGTAAACCCAATGATTTAAGGAATACTGTATATGGCCACTGAGGAAGCTGTAAGAATGATTTGAATACTTTCACTTTAAACTTGGGCATCAAGCATAACCATTAAACTGGACACACTATTATTTCTTTAATCCTTCGCCAATAAGGATTTGAACTTCCATGATGACTCTGGCTCGTCCATAAATACTGTTGAAACTTGCAAGCAACCACAAAACAAACAGCAGTTAAAACCCTACCGTCTTGAAAGCAAACATGAAACATGGCCTTCGTGAATTGCTCTCACTGTCTCTTCCTCCGCAAGGCAGCTCTCCACAATGGTTTCATGTAAGCCTTTCCATTAGTTTACTTTGTGTGATTTTTCAAATAACTTTGTTTGGTAATTGTTGAAAATTTATATTCTACGCAATAATTAGGTCGATCAGTTTCAGAAATTTCACAGAAAATGGTCTATTTTTTGGAAGTTGATGTGAAATATGTGAGGAAAAAATTAAGTGAAAGAAAGATTGATTTGATAGATTCTTGTTACTCCCTACCTCCGTATCTAATAGATTGTTATGTTTCTTTTTAAATATTTTATTTATGATTTTTTTTTTTTAAATTTTAATATAAGGTCAAAAATTTATAGAACTTTTTATCAAAATCTTTATGAAAAGTTCAGTCAAACATAACATTAAAGTCACACGCACTAATCTTTTGGGAATTGAGGGAGTTTTTCAGTTTTTTGCTTTTGGTAGAAGATAAATTGATAAAAAAAATTGACACATGCTTGGTTGCAATTGCAGATGTTGTTCTGCATGTGGGAAGGTGATCGCCGAACTGAGAGCAAAGGATTTTGGTAAACGAAAAGCCAACAGAAAAAATAAAGGGCTCAACTGGAAAGAGAAGAAAGTTATGGCTGTTTGTGGAATTTCAAAAGATGATCAAGTACTCGATCCTCAAAATTCTGCATCCTAGGGGATTTGGCCTGCAAATTTTGATAGTCAAAGGGAGAAGAGGATTGGTCGAATGTTGTTGCGTAAATAGTCACATTTGGCATTGTTTGTTCTGCAAGGATGGACAAAATTTTGGGAACCCCTTACTATATATGTGTTATGTTTATATTGATTAGTTTCACCACTATTAATTAATAAAATTATCACTATTAATTATATATATGGTAGATTTGTAATTATTAGTGGAGCCATCAATAAATACTAGCAGAACATGTATGCACGAATGAAGAATTGCTCCTGCGTAGGAAGGAAACATTGTCCTTTAAAAACATACATGCTAACTAGTTTTATGTAAATAAAAATAGGTTTAGGGGACAATCCAAATTCTTTATCCTGCACAAATATACGCAGATTTTATTATTATTACAGTTTTGGCACCACATATAAACCTTCGTTTTCGCAAACAGAGCTAGATATTGTTAGCGTTTTTTTTTTATCTCTCTTATTTTCCGTGTTCCATTTCTTATATACTTCATCTTACTGCCTTTTTATGGATTATTTATCATTTAGCTCCCCGTGCTATTATCACTCATTCAATTTAGTCCTCTAATTATAACTCGGAATTACTCAGTCCCCCAACTATTGATGTTGAGGCAGTTTGGTCTCCCGACCCAGCGAATCGGTCAGGTGGTGTCACATGTTTCTAACGTCTGTGACGGTCGTCAGTTTTGTAACGGGAAAGACTTATTATCTTTTACTCCTCTGAACTATAGTGACTCGTGGAGTTTAGTCCCTGAATTATAACTCATTATGACCCAGTCCCTAAACTATGTAATTTTCGGCACTTTAGTCTTTTTACTCAGTAACTCACTTCATCTTAGATTAACAACGTTAGTTTATTGATGGTCCAATGCCTTGTCTGTAAGAGTGTAAAGTTTTAAGGTAGAAATTGAAAAACAAAACGTAAAATATGGTTAAATCAGACACTTTAAAAAGATTTTAAGGATCAAAGTTGCTATTTGAAGATCTATAGATGGCCAAGAGGGGTGAATTGGCTTTAAAAAAAGTTTAAAACACTTTAGGGGCCGTTTAGTTATGAAAATGTTCCAAAATTTTCATTTCAAGGTTCCTTTATAAATAGTTAGGATGTATAACTAGTCATTAAGGAGAAAAAACTTTGTTTTTCAAAATTTGGAAAACTCTAGTGTTAAAATGGAGAACTTCAAAATACTATTTTCTAGTTTAATGCATGAATTTTCTAAAGTTTTGAAAATAAAGTTTTCTCTCCTTAATAACTAGTTATACATCTCAACTATTTACAAAAGAAACTTGAAATGAAAATTTTGGAAAATTTTCATGACTAAACAGACCCTTAGGTTTTGAAATCAAAACATTTGAAAAACCCTTATCAACACGTTGATAAGATAATTTTGAAAACCACTTGCAAAAGCAAGGTATCAACACGTTGATAAACTGCACAGTAAGAAAACCAAACAAATTGAAGGACACATAGATTTATAGAGATTCGATCCAACTTGACATACGTTCTCTCGTCAAGACACACTTGAGAGTTTCTTCACTATAACTGAGGCCTGACTCACAGGGCTTATACAGAGGTGCCTGACACACACGACTTCACATGCGTGACTTACAGGACTTTCAATAATGCGTGACACACAAGACTATAAAAATGCCTGACACACAAGACTTTAACAAGGTGTCTGACACACAAGACTTTCTCAAATGGATGTCTGACACACATGATTTATGCAGTTGCCTGAATAACATGACTTAGAGTTATGACAATAAACTGTGACTAATGCGTTGATAAAAGAGACTATCAACCTTCATCTTCCTTAGGAAGTATCTCACTATCATGCAGAACTAGTCTAACAACACCAATATGTGTAGTTGATCTATGAAAGCTCTAAAGAGTAAGTATTTTACAAAAGATAATGTAAAGACAGAAGACTTCTCTGTAATGACTCTTTGGAATGAATCAAAAGTTGTTGAGTTGATCTCTGAGTATGAGAGCTTTGTGAATGTAGGCTCGAGAGTGTTTCTAATCTTGAATGAGAGTAGGAGAAGTGTAAGCTCTATACAAAAAGAATGATCAATCGATTAGATGATTAGTTGCTTCATCTCCTTCTTTATCTTCTTTATATAGGCTCTCAAATGTGTCGATAGAGTGTAGAAGCATCTTCAAGATCTTTGGTAGCCGTTGAGCTCGAACATTTTCCATTTGGAGTGCTTTTTGAACGTTGACAGTTGTTGAAATATATGTTGTCACTTCTTGAAATTTTCTGTCATCTTCCATCAACGCGCATTGATTCAGACATGCTTCAGCAACTTGATGGTATTTCTCTTTGATCTTTGATCCTCTTGAGCTCTTCAGGCTTGAATTTCTTATCACATATTTTTAGCTCAGTAGTGGATTGCATGATTTCATCTTTGATTGCTTCATGCCTTTTGAAATATGACTTTTGCATCTTGTACAAATAGTCATCAACGCGTTGATGCAGAATGCATCACACACTTTGAAAATATCCTTTCCTTTTGTGTTTGATTACATCTTGATTTTCCTTTTTCTCTGTGATCTGATTTGATTTCTAGCTTCTTGTTTCCATATCTTTATTCTTCGAGATCTCCTCTTTGATTTCCTATGAATGTGGCTAAGAAACAAGTCCACATTAATCTTGAAAATTAAATCAAAAGTATATATGCCGAAATAATTAAGAAGAGCTAAAATAGACTTAACTTCTTGTTCTTTTCAATAACTTGCAATTGTATCCCAACAATTTTAAGTTTAAAACAGAGAACAAATAATTTTCATCAAGACCTTGAATTTATCAAAACTTTACAAACTAGTCCTCAAGGTTTTGAAATCATCAAAACATATGATAGGAGTCAACAAAGTCAACACTATTAACAACCAATTAGGTGGAATCTCAGTCCACACATCCACTAACAACCCTTCTGCCACGAGCTCCTTTGGCAATCCCCTCCCCGTCGAGCCTTATGATAATTGTGCACTATTGATGTCACCACCACCCCCGTTCGTCGTGGCGGAAGCGTCGGTGCTGGGCGGTGGCGGTGACTTTGAACCCTTTACGCTTCACCGGCGGGCCCGAGAGAGAGATTAGGAGAGATAAAACCCGACCCATAAATTTTTTTCCAACTTTACTACTACGTTGTCTTATTTACTAAACGCGTTTACAAGTTTTATGACACCAAGGAAAATGTCAAAAACCTGCACCTTTAAACACGTTAGCGGTTATACGGAGAATCGCATAATAAACAAACAATTAAGGACAGAAGGAGTCCTGCCCATTTCGTTGGGCAAGACCTCCCCGAGAAAGTAAAAATATACAAACCCGCAGAAAGCAATAAATCATATATGCTTTCTAACTACGATGCATACTACGTTCTACAGAGCTGAGTAACTAGCCTTAGGATAACGTACTACTACCGAGTGGTCGGGATGACCCACTCGAGTTACCGCTGCTTCTGAGAAACACAAATAGAAGTTTAACCGTTAGTAACAACATGTAAGTGCTTAACCATAAACTTTAAATATATAACATACTCGATCGAGACTACCCCCGCTTAGTAACATAAACCTTGTACCTTGAGCATAACTTTGTACCTCTGG
>JBBYHH010071964.1:0-15558 GCA_038382905.1 Daphne laureola
TAATTTCATCATTTAATCCTCCACCTTAAATTTGCCCATAAAACACAACTCCTTAATCCATAATGAATTGAATCTAACTCCAAGTATTAAACTTGCTCCATAACCCCCCAAGAACACAATTCTAACATCAATTCAACTTTTCCCCAAAATTGGTTCATGAACACTATGAACCCTAGCATCAAATTCGAACCAAAATGTTGAATCATGGAGAGATACTTGCTACCACTTCAAAATACTTCAAATCCAAGCTTACCTTAGACAATTCTTCAAGAAAATTGATCATCAATTCGCCCCAAAGTGCAACCCCATTTTCGGATTCCACTTGAAAGGTGAGAAATGAGCTTTGAACAACTTACACCTCAACACGTTATTACCCGATGGTCGGCCTCCAGGACACGTTCACCACGTGTCCTCTGACACCAACTGCCTATTTCCTATCAAAATATTACAGATGTGTCATTCTATTAGACAAGACTATATAAGCATAGCTTCTTCATTTGAGGTAACTATTCACTCTACCCAAGATCTGACACATTCTCTTTGCTCACATTTTATACTGACTTAAGCATCGAATGACCCACCGTCGGGTAAAACTTCGACGCGGTCTATAGATTCTGTTGCTTGCGCAGGTCTATCTAGGCTATCAAAGGAATGAAGATTAATGTGACTAAAACCAGGGGCAGAAGCTGAAGAGCGTGGTGATCCCCACCGAAGGATCGCCACCAGTTCTAGATTTCTAGTCTCCCTGTGTCAATGTTGAACCTATGAGCCATCCACAGTACAAGATCCGATTTTATGCATATCAGATTGTAGTTCAACAAGCTTCCAAACCCAATTTATTTGAATGCTTGGACTTGGGATGACTTTTGCTTTATTGATTCCATTATTTCTTCCACTTGATGCGGGGCGGTACGAATAAAGACCTTTGTCTTGATAATAATAGAACATGGAGGAATCAACATTACTTCATAGAAGATCATCATGAGGAATTAGGAGAACATCCATTATAATGCTCGAGAGCATCATAATAATTACATACATGAAGCATCATATTTCATAAAGTAACATCATTCTGCATAACAAAAGCATCATATTGAATATGCGTATATGGTCAAGAGGGGGGGTGAATTGACTTTAAAATAAATTTAAAACCTTTTGGTTTTGCACCCTTTAATCCCTCAGATCAACACGTTGATAGATCAGAGTTGAAAACACATGCAACAACAATGTAGCAACTCGTTGATGGTCAGCACTGATAGAAACTATAAAGCAGAGTGAAGGACAAATAGATTTATAGAGGTTCGGTCCAACTTGATCTATGTCATCTTCTCAAGACACACTTGAGAGTTGTTCCACTATAACGGAGGCCCGACACACATGGCTTATACAGAGTTTGCCTGACAAACAGGGCTTCACCAAGCCCGCCTGACACACAGGACTTTATGCCAATGCCTGACTAACAAGATTTTCACCAGTGACTGACTAACATGACTTTACAAATTGCCTGACTAAGAGGACTTTAACAATGGCTTCCCGATACACAGGACTTTACACCAAGATTGTTTGACAAACAAGACTTAGGGTGATGATAATAGACTGTGATCAACGCGTTGATGGAACACACTATCAACATTCCTTTTCCTTAGAAAGTTTTGCATGATCAGTGATGTAGAACTGGTCTAACAACACCAACTAGTGAAGTTGATCTAGGTAAGCACATAAAAGTAAGCCTTTTACAATGATAGATATAGAATAGAAGGATTCTCTGTAAGATGACTCTGTAGTAGGCAAAGATGATGCTGATGATCTTCTCGATGCTTGCAGCTTTGTGATTGTAAGCTCGAAAGTGTCTTTGATCTTTGTGAGTGAGTAGGGGATGAAGAGTATTCATAGAATGATCAGTATTATTTTTCTTCATTCTTCTTCCCCGTATTCTTCTTCTTTTATAGGCTTCAGATTTCTTGTAGATGGGTAAGAGCATCTTCTAATCTGTTGGAATTCTGATTGCACCAAGACCTTTTGAGGTAGTACTTGAGCTCATGGAGCTAAGCTTGATGTCATAAGCTTGATGTCATAGGAAGTTATATGTAGCTCACCTAGGCTCATCCCAGTTAGAAGTAACTAGTCTTAGCTCACAACAGCTCTAAGGTAACTAGAAGTAGTTTCCCCCAGCTCATCTAAGTTTAGTTTAGCTATAAGTAGCTAAACTCAGCTCATGTTAGCTCAACGGTAGCTAGAAGTAGCTAAACTTAGCTTAAGTCAGCTCACAAGAGCTCGGAGTAGCTTGACATTAGCTCATCTTAGCTAGAAGTAGTTAAATCCAGCTCATTGTCAGGTCACTATACCTAGAAATATCTATACTTAGCTCTACTCCAGCTCAAGTTAGCTAGAAGTAGCTAACTTCAGTTCAAGTTAGCTAGAAGTAGCTAACCCCAGTTCATGTTAGCTATAAGTAGCTAACATTAGCTCACACTAGCTCAAGTTAGTTCACAAGTAACTAACTTCAGCTCAAGTTGGCTAGTAGTAGTTAACTTCAGCTCAAGTGAGTCAGTCTTGCTGAAGAAGTGCCTTTCAACTCAAGATGAACTGAAAGGAGCTCATGAGAGCTCAAATATGTGTGATGTAATCATTTGGAACATTTATGTGATGTTTCACCATGATTTATAAGTGGTAACTTTCATTTACATATTTTGGATAAAATAAAGAGTATTTTAGTAAAAGGGGCATTGTAGGTGCATGGTGTATGTACCCTACCACATGGGGCACTCTCCTTGGTAGTTACCAAGGAGAGTCTGGCCTTGAGAATGCTGAAATAGACGAAGAGGTGCCTATTGGAAGACACCCATTCACATGAGAGGAAGTTACCAAGGGTGGTTACCTTGTACTTGCCATTGAAAGAGGCAATGAGGCTTGGTAATCTCCCAAGGGGCAAAAAGGTGCAACCTTTCAGCCCCAAGGGAGGTTACAACCACCCTAACCACCCATCTACATCTATAAAAGGAGTAGAGGGGGCCGGCCATATGACACATACATAAACAACTAGAGTTTTCTCTCTCACTTCTTCATCTTCTTCCTCTTATTCTCTCTCAACAAGGCCGCCATTTTCAAGAAACTTCCAGGAGCTGTAAGGGTGGATTTATCTGTGTATTATACACACATTCAACCCCTTAGACAAACCATCAAGTCATCCCTCTTCATCACCATCATTCATCTGCTACAACACTTGAAGATTCAAGTATGTTCATCTTGTTCATCCGCCATGTTCAAGAGGAGTTTTCTTGAAGGATTCAAGGAGCAAGTGTAGGAGATTAATTGCTGCAATCTTTGGTGCAAGGTATGTCTTTCCTCCTTACATTATTGTTAGCAATATCTATCTCCTCCCATTTTAACATTGAAACCGAAATGTGAAGGTTTAAGTGGCATGATTCCTAGAAAAACACCGTACTTGTAAACTTGTGTAATTCAAAGTTATATGTTGCATTACACTTGATGAGATTGTTTTAACATAAAATTGTGTTAAAGGAAGATCTAAAATCTTCATAATCTTCATATAGCCACTGCATATGAATTCTTTCTTTTTTGCGCTTTTTTGGACGTTGGCTAATTGATTTCTAGCCGTTGCAGATCTTTACAATATTATGTCATCTTCCATCAACGCATTGATGAAGACTGACATCAATAATTTGATGAATTTTATTCTTCAATCTTGATTCATTTTGAGAGATTCAAACTTGCATATCTTGTCTCGTCATTGTAGTTCAGCAGTGGAGTGGATGACTTTGAGTTTGAGTGTTTCATGGCTTGTAGAACTTGAAGCTTGCATTTTGAGCATCTAGCCATCAACGTGTTGATGCGTAATGCATCACCCATTTTCTTGATTTCTTTCATTTTCTGAGCTGATTGCATCTTTGTCATCTGATTTCTTCGTGATTTGATAGGATAATAATCTGAGAGTTTCCATATCGTTTATCTTCAACATGCATTCCTATGAATGTGGCTTAGAAACTAGTCCACATTAATCATGAATTTGGATCGAAATATATGTATACCGAAATATTCAATATAAACCAAATAACACATGATTTCTTGTACTTTTGAATATTTTACATTTTAATCCCAATATTTTTGAGCTTCCCAATCAAGAACTAGTAATTTTGATCAAGACACTAAGTTTATCAAAATTTTTTAAATTGGTCCTCACGGTTTTGGAATCATCAAAACAAGTGGTAGGAGGTCACAAAATCAACAGTCTCTCGCTTTTTGATGATGAAAAAATACTTCAAGAAGTTTTGATAACCCTTTTGAAATGAGTTTTGATAAATCTCTTATAATAAAGTATATGTTCCTTTTAGGATGATCTTTGAAAAATTCTTTGCAAATTAGAACACATTCTCTAATTAGAACGTATTCCCTTAAGAAAATAATATTGGAAAATATTATTGGGATATCAATTGCATTCTATCAAAAGATCAAGTTCCGCTTTACTTTTTGAACATATTTCTCCCCATTTTTGTTATCATAAGAAAGGTACAAACAGAAAGGAGTACATATGTAAGATATGTAAGTGAGACTAAATATATTATCAAGTTCTCATCAACGCATTGATAGTCTCTTCATCAATGTGTTGATAATCACCAAGTGATACAAGTAGTAACCTTGTGATATTTAACATGTACAGATAATGAATGTGCAATCTATTATTCACATGAATGAGTATTTTTCGGTATGATATTCAATTAAAGTGATCAACTCATTTAATGAATGATGTGAATCAACTATCAGTCTTAGAGCAATCAGATACCACTATAGGTTTTCATTCTTTCATTTGATGCTTAGACTGGAACAGGTTGAGTGAAGATACATATATGATTGAGTGAATATGAATATGTTATGTTTTATCTGATAGAGTTCAGTATTCAGATGATTATTCTTTGACATTTAACCTTTAAACCTTATGAGTTACTAAACATGTTCCTTTTAAAGAGTTTGACAAATCATGCATACTCTAACATGCTTGAATGTATAAAAGAAAGAGTTTGGAATCCCAACTTCTGAACAAAACAATATAAGAACAAAGTCAATGCATGAGTCAACATAAATTCTGTAGATACTTGTCATCAACGTGTTGATAAGATTAGTATCAACGTGTTGATTAACAGTTTCAAAAGAATCCCAGCAAACAATATTTAAATAAGCAAAGTGATATATGGGCCAAAAGACATATATATATATATATTAATCATAAGAAAAATTTGGTTGATACAATTAACCTATTATAGTGTAGAGGAATAACCAGACAATAACTAGAGAAATTAAAAGATTATCCATGATTACAAGCCAAAAACTAATTAATAAGCTAAACTAGAGAAAACTAAGAGCTCTAGTCATCTCTAGGTTCCTCATTTGGTTGTTTTACTTCAGGGATAGGTCGAGGTGAAGCTTCAGGTTCAGGCTAGGTTCATGTTGGTTACTTTGAGTGACCTTCATCGTGACTTTGTCTTTGAATGCTTCATTCTCCAGGATCCTGATGATCTCTTGAGGATCCATTTCATCTTCTTGCTTCTCTTTTCTTTACACAAGGGACTGTGCATCTTGAGACCTAGTTCTCTTTCCTGTCGATTTTTCTATGGGAGGCACTCCCTATTTTTCTTGCTCAGATACAACGAAGAATTCATCACATATCTCTTTGACAGATAGACCTTGAGCCTTCATCTCCATCATCGAGCCCAAAATACCCTGGACAAATTTGGGCTTTTCCCCTGTAGAGGTTACTTCTGGTTGAGAGAAGTAGTTTGCTTCTACAGATCTGGCAGCCGGTTCTTCTCTATATGAGGAGGAGCGAGGGAAGAACTCATCCAGTAGTTCTTCTGTGGAAAGCCCTTCGGTTGCCAGGTCCTCTAGAGTGTCCACCAGGCCTATGACCACCTTCAAGTCTTCTGCACCCTCCTTTGGACCCCATATTTCATCATCATCTTCCAAACTCTACATCCTCTTCAAGGTTGAAGTTATCAACGCGGTGATCTACTGATATATCAATGTGTTGGTTTTCTACATCCCATTCTGGAACCAAATTTTCTTTTTCTTCCTGAGTTTTTTGTTGAGGCTGTAGAATAGGCTCTTGAGATTGAGAGAGAGAGAATTCATTACTTGATTGATGATCTCTTGTGAATAAACCATTTGGAAAGATTGAGAAGGTTGAGAATGAGGCAAAGATATGTGAGAAGGGTTCCTTCTTGAATAAATTAGCCTTTGAAGGATATTATATAGAGATTGAGAGAGAAATGAGCAGATTTTTTGGTGTTTGTGAAAGGAAAGTGTATCAAGTTGATTTCTTTCAAGGTAGAAAGAGATTGAGATTACTTATAGAGGTGCAGAACTTGCTCTTTGAACGGGATAGCTTTTATAGCTTAAGAGTGAATGAATTTCTACCGTTTTGGGTAGTTTTCTTTAACGATAAGAAAATTCTAACGGTAAAAATTCTATCCGTTGAGTTTGTTATCAACGTGTTGATAACCCCTTCAACTTTCTATCCTTTTTACCTTTTAACGTTGGTTTAATCCCTTAATTTTCTTACTACCTAGTATAATGTTGCACATTAATTAATTTGGACAAGTCAAATTGTATAATTATGAAATTAATTTTCATAATACACAATTTAAATATTCATTCATCCAATACACACAAGTTTACTTACCTTGAGGGTTTTACTTGCTAAGCAAGCCTTTGCTGCTAACTTTACGATTCTCTAGAGTTTAATTCTTCATGATAATCATGAGGATTCAACCCAATATGCTTTGTTGACTTGAAATCTTCATGTGCTTTGATGAACAACTTCTGATATTCCGTCATCAACGCATTGATAGGCAGTCTATCCTCATGCATTATACCTGCAACACAAATAATTACCTTTCTTTATCTTATGGTTAGTAACATAGTATCTTAAAACATAAAAACTACTACTAAGCAAGAAAGATGGTAAATTGTTACTTGGGAGAGGAACAACTAATGACTCATATCCTGCTTCCTTCACTGCCACCTTCTACTTGAAGAGTAGTTAACTCTCCTTAGGTACCCAATTTTGGGTCCTCTCTTGTTAGGTATCTTCTTAATCACCCAAACTTGTATTACTTCTTTGATAAATCTCTTGTTTCTAAACAAACAGTCTGTTGATGAATGACCTTTTCTATGACAGACTTGACAAGTGACATATGTGACTTTTAAAAAGTTATTTTTCAAAAATACTTGTTTTTTCTCCGTTTGGTAACCAAGACATGCTTTGTCATAAACAACTCTTTGATTTCCTAGGAAGAGATCTAAGTTTTTCTCACTACCAACAACCCTTTTTAAATTAATTGAAAGCTTCTCATTTTTAGCATTTAGACTTGCCACTTTTTTTAGAAGATTATTCTTTTTAGATTTTAGTCTAAATACTAATGACTCATACTCTTGAAATATTTGAGCAAGTTCAGTTTCCTCATCTTCATGGTCATCAACGTGTTGATAGTAGTCATCTTCATGGGCATCCATCATCTTTTGTCCTGTCTTCTTCTTGAAAGGTCTGGTGTCATTTTTCTTGTTCTTCTCTTCACACTGAGGACAATCAGGAGCTATATGTCATCTTTCATTGCATTTGTAGCAGATTGAAACCTTTGAAGAGTTCCTTCCATCCTTCTTTCTTCTGTCGCCATCTCTACTATTTCTCTTGAAGTATTTTATGAATTTCCTTGCAGTGAGAGCAGCTTATCTTCACTATCCTCTCTATCTGATTGAGGATGTTCTTAAACCTTCAGAGCTATATTTTTTCCCTTGTTGAGGATTCTTCCTTCCTCCTTTTCTTTCATCTCATAGGTGAAAAGTTTGCCAAATAACTCATCTACTGTGAGTGTTCCCAGTCTTCCACCTTCGTTGATTGCTTCCACAATAGTCTTCCAACTAGGAGGTAGACTCCAGAGGATCTTCTTGACTAGCTCTTCAATTGTGTAAGACTTGCCCAGCCGCTTGAGAGGTGTAAGTATTTCATTTAACCTCTTGAACATGTGTTCAATGCTCTCCTTGGACTCCATTGTGAATATCTCATATGCTCTCACCATATGCTTATTGGTGTCCTTGACTTGGGTTGTTTCTTCATATGTGACTAGCATTTTGTGCCACATATCATGAGCACCGTCACATGAGGATATAAGGTTATACTGATGACGAGTCATTGAACAATATAGAATGTTGATAGCTTTTGTGTTGAGTGTGCAAATCTGATCATCCTCTCTGGAATATTGATTAAACTCCTTAGGAACATCAATTCCTTCAGCATTCTTCTTTGTGGGGATTTGATTTCCTGTGATGATGCATCTATAGAAAACTCAATGGATTGTATGTGAATCCTAATCCTATACTTCCACGAGTTGAAATTTGTTCGATCAAAGAGTTGAGGCTTGGTTGTGCTCTATCCTTCATACATAGATGTGCAAGCCATGTGATCTTGTCTTTAAACCCCAAGGTTCTTGATAATCAACCTGCTCTGATACTAATTGAAGACCCATATATGACCAAGAGAGGGGTGAATTGACTTTAAAACAAATTTAAAACCATTTGGCTTTGCAACCAAAATACTTTAATACCTCAGATCAACACGTTGATAGATCAGAGTTGAAAACAGTTGCAGCAGCAGGGTATCAACGTGTTGATGGTCATCACTGATAGAAAGTATAAAGCAAAGTGAAGGACAGAGATTTATAGAGGTTTGGTCCAACTTGATCTATGTCCTCTCTTTCAGAAACACTTGAGAGTTGCTCCATTATAGTTGAGGCATGACATACAAGGCTTATACAGAGTTTGCCTGACACACAGAACTTCACCAAGGCTGCCTGACACACAGGACTTTACGCTAATGCCTGACTAACAAGACTTTAACAATGGGTGCCCGACACACATGACTTTACGCTAAGATTGCCTAACAAACAAGACTAAGGGTGATGATAGTAGACTGTAATCAACGCGTTGATAAAACACATTATCAACCTTCCTCTTCGAAATTTCACTTGATCAGTTATGTAGAATTGGTCTAACAACACCAACTAATGAAGTTGATTTAGGTAAGTATAGAAAAGTAAGCCTTTTACAATGATCGATATAGAATAAAAGGCTTCTCTGTAAGATGACTCTCTGTAGTAGGAAAAGTTGATGCTGATGATCTTCAGGATGCTTGCAGCTTTGTGATTGTAAGCTCGAGAGTGTCTTTGATCTTTATGAGTGAGTAAGAGACAGATTATTCATAGAATGATCAGTATGTACGTTTTGGTGTGTCTGTTCTTTCTTTCTTCTTCTTCTTCTAGAGGTTCCAAATTGCTTGTAGATGGGTAGGAGTGTCATCTAATATTCATATAGTCGTTGCATATGAATTCTTTCCTTTTTGCGTTTTTTTGAATGTTGGCTAATTGATTTCTAACCGTTGCAGATCTTTGCAATATTTTGTCATCTTTCATCAACGCGTTGATGAAGACTGGCGTAAACAACTTAATAGATTTTCTTCTTCAATATTGATTCATTTTGAGAGCTTCAAACTTGCATATTTTCTCTCGTCATTGTAGCTTAGCAGTGAGGTGGATGGCTTTGAGTTTGAGTGCTTAATGGCTTGTAGAACTTGAAGCTTGTATTTTGAGCATCTGGCCATCAACGCGTTGATGCGTATTGCATCACACGCTTTCTTAATTTCTTTACTTTTCTGAGCTGATTGCATCTTTATCATCTGATTTCTTCGAGATCTGATAGGATAATCATCCGAGAGTTTCCACATCCTTTATCTTCAACATGTAATCTTTGATTTCTTATGAATGTGTCTAAGAAATAAGTCCACATTAATCATGAATTTGGATCGAAATACATGTTTACCAAAATATTCAATATAAACCAAATAACAAATGATTTCTTGTACTTTTGAATATTTTGCATTTTAATCCCAATATTTTTTTAGCTTCCCAACCAAGAACTAGTAATCTTGATCAAGACAATAAGTTTATCAAAACTTTTCAATTTGGTCCTCAAGATTTTGGAATCATCAAAATAACTGGTAGGAGGCAACAAAGTCAACACATATGACATTCAAAGAGCATCATTCAAACACACGAGATCATTATTTATTATTCTATATAGAATCGTCCATAACAAATAGATCATCATCTTATCTAGCAAGCGCATCATAACAAATCAGAAGTGCATCATATAGCATAGTAATATCATCTTTAATGTTTTGTCTATACCTCTTGACAGGTTTTTTGTACACTTTTTTCTGCTTCCCTTTTTCTTTGAGATCACTGTAAATCAACATTAAGAGCATCATATTCTATAAGAGGAGCATCATATTCTAGGTTAGCACATCCACCTTCATGTGGACCCGAAAGAACATCATATCCTAGGGTTACCACATCAACCTATAAATGTAAGTTAACTTACAGTTTAGAGGTGGTAGTGCAGCCATTTCGGCCTCCTCATCACCTTCTTCGTCATCATCTTGTTCCTCATTCTCACGTTGTGGATCTGATGAGGTTTTGGTTTTCTCTGCTATTTAGTTTCTTGGAGTTCATGCCTCTGTTTTGTTCGCATTTATCTAATTATCAGAGAATAGAATGTTTCGAGAAGAAATTTATAGTGGAAGTATTCATAGAAATTTGAAGAAATTGGAGGCAGAATTCTTGTTTATCTTTCATGTTCAGTTGTACAGTCCGATGTCGCTTGTTCACTTGTGCTGCGCAAACCATCTTCCTGAAGTCTTGAGTTTACAACATGCAAATCTGCAACCTGTGCAAGTCTTGCAGCGGAAATCTTCTCGGAATCAGATGCTCTGCCCATTTTCATATGCTAGGTCTATTGAATTGAAATTGAAGATGATTTAGTGAGAATCGCTTGAGAGAGAGATTGAGACGTTGGAGAGAGAGATTGGGACGTTGGAGAGAGAGAGAGAGAATCATGGCTAGTGGTAGTGAGATCGTGGTAAAGGCAGTTTTGAGAGAAGAATGTGTTGCGACAGATGGTTGCTCATTGAAGTAGGGACACATGTGCATTGTTCACAGGCTTTGCACCAGAAATAGTGACATGTGGGAAATGCATGATTAATTCAGCTAAACGAGTGTGTCATTTGTGTAACGAAACGCATCAGGTCAGACACAGAGAACATCTCTTGTTACAAGAAGCGCATCATTTGGGAAAGCTATAAAAAATGAGTGCATCATAGTTCATTGGAATGCATCATAGTTTGTAAGGTAGGGTATTATACTTGAAATAAAAAGCATCATTCTTGTCACCAAACATGTCATTTTTAAGCATCATTCTAAGTACCAAGGCATATTTCTATTGAACTTGTCTAATATGGAAGATCATTGTTTTTGGAGAAGAGCACATCATACTGATTACAAGGAGCATTTGTGTTAGCACACAAAGCATCATTTTAAGCACTTCATCATTTTGAAAGGTTGAAAAAAAATAGGTTTATCATAGTTCATTGAGTGTGAGTTGTAGTTCATTGGGAGTGTATCATTTTTTGATGGAGTGCATCATTCATGAAGTGCATCATTAGTTGGTCATAATGCATTATTAAGCCATCATAAGGTGTTCATCATGTTTGTATATGAGAGTGTCATAGTGCAATAGGAGGGCATTAGTGGTACCAAATGCATCATTTGATTGTACAAGAGCATCATTGTGGGCAGTTGAACAAAGAGCAGCATCATCAACATAACCAGAATGAGCAAATCATGTGGTAAGCGAAGCGCATCATATTCTATCAGAAGCGCATCGTTATGGTGACATAGAGCATCATGGTGCATCTGATCCTTGAACTGTTGGCAGTTGAATAAAATAAGTGCATCATGTTGTTACGTTAGAGCATCATTATGCATTGTGAATGCATTATTGTGGTCATCAAGAACATCACTATATGCTATAGAGGAGAGCATCATTGTCATCAGAATGAGTACATCATTTTGTTAACACAACACATCATAGTGCCACGGGAGAGCATCATAGCGTTGTCGAAGAGCATCATTTTTGGTCGATTGAACAAATGCACGAGGGTTATTCATTTTTATTTCTAGAGGAAGGGGGGGCGGTTGGATGTAATGCTGATTTCGTTGAGCTCGCAAAAAAGGAAGGGGGATCAGCTTGATTTGTGTCCAGTTTTGCTGCTTCGCTCGGAAGGAAGGAAGGCCTAGTCTTGACGATGGCGGAATCGACGAGAAAGACGGTGACTATTTTGACACTGTGTTTCTCCTTTCTTGTTCTGTCTAGTTCTATCTATAGGCACAAATCATTTGTCATTGACACAATGTATCCACGCTCTTTTTTATATGAGTATATGTACACTACGGTTATGCGCTTATTAAGAGCATAAGGAAGGAAGGAGAAGGAAATGCCTTTCTATTCCTAAGTACCAATTAATCTGAAGTACTTGGGGAAGTCTTTTTTATTTTTGGATCCCACTTTCAAAACGATGTCGTTTTATAGTTTAACAGTTAAATCTAACACACTCACCATCGAAATAACTTTCAGCATCGTGTTTCTCCTGTTATTCCCGTGCATTTGTGAGAATTGGCACTGTAAGATGTTTTCGATAACAGTTTAGAGAGCGCCCCTGAGTTCCAATTTTTGATACTCGTTCCTATGATTCTTGCATTAGGTTTTGAAGTTTGAGGACGTCTATAAGCATTAGGTTACTGAGTCATTTGAACGTCTGCAAGCATGGGTAAGCAGAAGAGTGTTAAAGTCGATGCTTTGGCGAGAAGGTATGTTGATTTTTGTGGCGAATATGAGATTCCAAAATCTATCAAAGACTACCTCCACAACCCCTATAATTCATCGAAAACAATCTTTAGAGGCCTCGTGTTATATTTCTTTTGATGCATTGTCCAACTTTAGATACATTTTGTTCATCAATGGCGAACATGGTCTGTCACCACCTCTCCTCGGCCGGCGTATGTGTCGTGTGCGGAAGCGTCGTGAACATCGCCGGAAGGCGGCGGAACTGAACTTCTCTTCAAATGTGGGACCCAAAAACTCGACCATTTTTAAATTTTTCCCGAACTTATTATTTCTAATGCGTTACTTAGGTTTAAGGCGTTCTAATTATCTTAAAGCCTAAACCTGCACCCGAAAACACGTTAGTGGTTTTGACAGAATATCGCGCGTTGTCGTGATTAATTATCAGATTAGAACTACAACCCGCTCGGTTGGGTGTGAAGTTCTAGAGTATGCCAAAATAATACAGTCATCCGATGTGATATGCATGCATATGCGTCCTACAGAGCCTTAACTACTGAAACCATATGCCTACTTGCTTGCAGGGTCGACAGAAAAGATCCCCGACAATTTATGCAAGCTACCTCTGATAGACAAAAGTATAGCCAAATCCAGACGGACTACTCCGCTGGCTGCTGCCCGAAATCTCTTGAAAAGATTAATATAGGGGGTGAGTCCTCGAAAGGTACTCAGTAAGATTCAGTAAGATTAGCAGACAAAAATGCGAAACCTGCACATGGGTTAGCATAACATAACATATCATATCATACATACATACATATGTCCCGTGGGACCATCATAGCATCTGGCAGCGGTATCCCTCATCATTGCCCAGTTAATACTTAACGACAGACCCCGACGGCCGCAACCTACTCGGGACATATCTGGTGGACGCAACCAACACGGAACATAAGGTATATCTGAAGATATACCAGTCGGCGGTCGCAACCAACCGACACATACATAGTCGGTAGCCGTAACTAACCGACACATACATACGCATGAATCCAGCGGTGGGGCGTCCCCCCATAACATAACATAACATAACATAACATAACACAACATAACATAACATAACATAACATACTGTCATAAGTAATAACCTGATCGTTAAGATCAGGCGAGGAGCAGAACATAAACATATCATAACATATTGCTGCTAGAAGACCTTGTACCTGCATACTACTAATCTTACCGTGTAACTAGTACGGTCCCCTAGGAGTCACTGGGCCCCACCCTCGACCCGAGTACTAGCCATTAACTATCCTAATATGCATAAGGAAGACCATTATTGCATATTAAAAAAATTAATCCCCTTACCTGAAATATCTGACGCGCCTACAGTAATCCCGCAGAATTATCCCGCACCGTCAGAACCTAATCCCGATAATCAAACATAACATGTTGAAGTTTAGTTTATAACTAATATTCCATACTTAACATACTTTTCATTTCATATCATAACCTTCCATCATAATATTATTCTTTGAACTTTATACAAAAAGTTCACCTTTATCCTTAACATAGAGAGTTGACTTTTTACTCAAAAAGTCAACTACATCATACTTTATTCATAACATGTAACATTTTCACCTTGAATTTCATAATTACACATTAAGTCCCTAACCTTTATAGGAACTTACGATTTGGCCCATAACTTTCATATAATGCCAAATTTACCGAAAAAATTCCTTACTTAACACTTTCCCTTACTTTTTTTACTTTACTTACTTTTTCACTTTCTTATGAAACTTTCCTTTAACCTTTACTAAAATTGCACAACATACCATAACTTTTTCGTTAGGTGCAATTTAGCCCAAAACTTTCATAAAGTTGCAAAAAATCCATTTTTGACAATTTTTTCAACTTAATCATTTAATACACCATTTATGCGCCCATTTTCTGTAATTTTTCTTTCAAGGCCAAAATTTTTAGCGTTCATCCAAAACCACACTAAACTTTTCAAAAGTGTCAATTTTCATACTTAACCTTTATTTCCTTTATTAACCTTCCATTTAAAACCATAGAATGACAATTTTTCACCAAATTACCAATTTAATCAAAACACTTTAATAGTTTCGATTTCCACCCTTCCTTTTCAATTTTCATCCAATTCAACCTTAACTTTTCAAAAGTCTCATTTATAATCCTTAAACTTTATTAACTTTATCAAAACACCAATTAACTTCATAAAATGACACTTAATTCATAAAACAACAAATTAACCAAAAACACCAAACGTTTTCAGTTTTACACCAAACTTTCGACCATTTACCAATTTTTACCCAAACTTCATCAAACTTGATACTTTAGCCCTTAATCTTTCTTTCCTTCACTTAAACTTCATTTAATCCATAAATTAAAAACCAAAACATAACCAAAATGGGACCTAAACTTTCGGCTAGCATCACAAAAATGTCCCAAACTTTCAGTTTCTTTTCATTCTTTCTAAAAATGATTTTCCAAAACAACCAACAACCTTAATCCATCATAAATATCAAATTAACATCATTTTTCAACAAAGATTCACCCAAAATCATCATGGAAATTCTTCAACAACTTTCGGTCTTAGGATAGTTTTCTCATTAATGATTTTCTAAATCATCCATTAACTTTAAATCATCATGAACATTAACCTAGCATCATTTCTTCATAAAACATCAACCAACTTCATCATGCATTTTCATTCATCATTTTTGGCCAAGAAGAAAAATAACCAACCAACATGTTTTTCATGATCCTCCAAGAATTAAACATACTCATCATGCTTCCATA
>JBBYHH010072074.1:0-15554 GCA_038382905.1 Daphne laureola
TCATGATTACATGGAAGATTAAAAGGCATGACATCTCACAAATATCATGTTTAATTATACAAGAATATATAAGAGAACATAGAACACAAATGAATATGAAGAGTCAAAATATATAAGTACCTTTCACCCTTGAAAACAGCTTAAGGAATATATAATTCATTGCTCAAAAAACGTAAGCTCATTCCTTGCAAGATCTTGATGATTCGCGTTCTTGAAATCTCTTTAGGATGATGGCGGATGGAAGGAGAAGAAGAAGGCTTCCTTGAACTCCAAGAAGAAGAAGAAGAAGAAGAACAAACAAGAAGATGATGTCAAGAGGGGAGAAAGTGTTGAAAGGATACTTTGTAAATTCACACTTAATCACCAAGAAAATTCACTTGAAAGTGGGGCAAAAGAGAAGAAGAAGAAGAAGAAATATGTGAACCAAGTGTGTTCAAATGGCCATTCTTCTTACTATTTATAGGTGAAGAAAATGACCATTAGAATAATGGTTATTACTATTAGCCATCAAGCCTTCCACTAAGGCTTAAAGTTTACAATTAAGTTTTCCATGGCTTCTCATTTTTCCTATTCCACTAGCCATTTATTCCATAAGATAAATGCAATATTTTCCCTTAATATTACTCCATAATTCGAAATATATATATAATATACTTTTCATGGAGTTATTCAATGGTACAAGGTGCATATACCTTGTACCAAAGTTACCAAAGTACCCATACTTTGATAAAAGGTTTTGAAGGTGGAAATAGATATAAAATGAGATTTGGAATTATATAAAATTATTCCAAACTATTCCATTTCATATATTTGAGCTCCTTTAAGCTCATTAGTGCACTTTTACCAAAATACTCTTACTTTGATAAAAGATGCCCTAATGGTTTCTTCTTTTGACTTGAACTCACAACTACTTTTATTTGTAGTAAGTAGGAGTATCAACTCATGAAGTTCTTGGTGCGCCAGAGAATTCCAAAACTAAAGACAAATCTAAACCTTCTCGAAGGCAAAAGAGAGGAAGCCAAACTGAGGAGGAAAGCTTTCCAAGAAAAAATAACTAAGTCTGCAAACTGTAAGGTCAGGCCAAAGGACATATATGTTGGGGACTTGGTCTGAAGACAAACCAAATTGAGATCAAGGAAGACCGAAGGAGGTACGCTCGGCCCAACGTGGGAAGGACCTTTTGAGGTCTCAAATGAAGAAAGAAATGGAGTATTTAGACTTCTGGATGTCGAAGGAAGGAAGCTCGAGCGATCTTCCCATTCAGAAACACTTAAGAAGTTTTATGTGTAAATTCATTATCTCGAAGGCATCCTCAATAAATAAGATTTAAGAGAGGATGTAGGATTATACCGAACCACTATAAAAACAAGTCTCAAGTACTTGGAAAATGATGAAACAAGAACCGTTCATTTATAGCCCGAAGGCATAGTCATTCAACAAAAGTACATGTAGAAAAAGTTACAACTATAGGGTAGGGGATTCTGTTTGAGGTTTTGGATAGGGAGATCAGCCGGTGGGAGCTCGAAATAAGGATCTTCCGCCGATGGCTCCACAAAAGCTGAAGAAGTTGGATGTGCTGGAGGCTAGAGAAATGCATCATCACACTAGGAAGGGTTGACCTGATACCTTTCCTTAACATTAATATCTGAAAGGTCGACCACTGGGTTGAGGATGACAATCTACCTCCAGGCAAGACAGAAGCCTTCATTGAACTTGAGGACAAATTTCTTAGCGATATCCTGAATATTTTTGCCGAATCTGGAAATCTTCTGATAAGCTGCCTTCAAATCACCACTAAGCTTGTCATTTTTAGCCTTCACCTTGTCCATGTCAAGCTTAGTGTGAGCCTGCAGGTTGTCAAAATTCACCTTGTACTCCTCCACTTTCTTCTTCAGCAGACGATTCTCCTCCCAGATCTTGAATTTGGAATCATCGACCTTCTTCAGCCTATCAAGTTTTTCCCTCATGACTCTCATAAGGGCTTCCTCAGCCTTGGCGAAGTTGGTAAGCTCCCCATCAGTCCCTACCATCTTCTGAAGTTCTTCCTGAACCTCGTCCAAAGGGAGCTCAACCTCATCCACCACACCTTCCCTCCACTTCTTTAGTAGCTGTTCATAAATATTGATCTTTTGGATCATCTTCACTATCATAGAGAGGGCCTGAGTTTCCCTCTGCTCAGCTTGGGAGTGGATGGTGTTGGTGCACTGAACCACCCTGGAGACGTATCCGAATACGAAGATGACCTACGTTCGGGCGAACCAAAACTTAGAAAAATTAGAACCAACACTTGACAAAAATTTTACGAATCTCACTAACCTGAGCCGCCTGAACACCTAGCCTAGAGACAACAACATCCAGGTCCAGAAAGAGGGTCAGTAGGGTGTACATTGTCTGGGCTGTAGTAGCCCCCTTCCAAAGCTCCGGGGTCATAGCCTTGGCTTCATCTTCATCCCGTGGATTCTGATCCTCGTGAACCAGCCATCCTGGTTCCTGAGCGATGAGGTCAGACCTAGATTCATGAAGCTTGGCGTCCCTGATTCGGTGCCTCCGCTCCTGCACCTACCTCTAGTCCAGACCTAGAGAGCAAAAATGGGATTGAGAACGCTCATGAAGGGTGTCATCCCCAAACATACAACACAAGTTGTAAAAAATAGGCCAAAAGGGAAGGGGTTTGAGCTTGACCAGCTTTCGGCCTTTACCTAACATAAACTCCATTAGGAGGATGTCCTCAGGAGACTCCATAGCCAGCGTAAACATCTTGTACTTGCCACGAGCGAGGCATCTTTGCTTGGGCTCAGGAGATTCCATGGCTTCGTAGACATCATCCATGGTTGTACCCATAAGAATATCGAAGATGGGATCTCCCTCGGGTTGCTAAAGCGAGTCGACGAGCCCGTAGGCACCAAGCTGAGCAGGATTAGGGCCTCTGAAAAATGATCCACAATCTCCTCAACTGAAGTAGTAGTACAGATGTAGGAGCCACCGGTTTTCTTCCTCTTCAACCTGTTCTTTGGAGGCTTAAGTTCTGCAGTAGGAGCCTCAGGAGGAGCATCCTCGATCTAAGCTCGGAAGACATACTTGAAGTCAACATCTTCGAAGTTGTCAAGGTTCATCTCTACAAAATAGATAGAAATAATTAGAGTTAATAAAGGATGAACAACTAAAGATAAAGGAAGGAGAAAAAACCTTCTAGAAAGGCCTCATGAGAGATATGATGCAGAAGGCGTTGAGCGAGTGCCAAGTCTCGAGAATAAATGGGTGCGACCCAGATGCCTAAGGCACTAAGATCACCCCGGATGAAACCCAAGCAGGACAAAATCCCTTGGGTTGCGAATTGCCAATGAAGTGGCATCGAGAAAGGTTCCCCCGGATCATTACCGAACCAAGCAACCAGCTGCCGAAGCTTATTGTGAAAGGTATTGTAATTTTCCATGGAAATCAGATCCTTCAGGAGCCGATTGCGGACCTTGACGTCAATCAAGTCTCCCACTTTCCACCCGGTTTGGAGCTTCCATGACGGGTCTGGATCCATGAAGAAGAATTCTCGATGCCATCCCTTACGACTTGTGGGACACTTCCAAGAAAAATTGTATTTTGTTATGGACATCCTCGAAGAGCCGAAGTAATAAAAATAACTTTGTGATTTCGACATAACCTTGTAGTATTGAAGGAAAGTCAAAAACATCAGGGAGATGTTGAACACCACACAAAACGAGGTAGGAATTTATATGACAATAGTTGTTCGGGCTAAATTGATTGATGACCACCCCATGAGAAGCAACTAGTTGCTGAAGAAAAGGGGAAGGAGGGAACCGAAGACGACACTCCAGCTGATCCTTGAAATCACCATCCATCCAACAACAGGTTCGTAGACATGGCAATAGGGACTCAGAACTCTAGTCCAAATGGTCCAAGGGATAAAATAGGTAGATTGCCACTCTCAGATCAGATCGGGAGAAGCCTTACTCCTAAAATGCTCGATTCATCCCAATATCCTTTGGACATGGTCCGTTTAACAACAAAACGATTGGCCCCCGATGGATGGGTAGTAGAAGGAGAAAGAAAGGTCGGAGCCATTTTCATTTACCTCGAATGATAGTCTGTAAGAAGCTTATTGGGGCGGGAGAGCTGAACGACTCTAGAACCTGTGTCGCCCTGTCAACAACTGCCTTATACCGCCGGTAGAAGACTATCTTTACCGGAACATTGTCAGAAGAGTCGGGAGAATCCGGTAGTATCCTAGCAAATGCCGGAAGACTGCTTTCACCGCTAAAACCACCTCTTCTCTGCCGTCATTTGAAGAAGCTCACCACTTGATGGAGAGTAGGACGATCCTTTATTGAAAAATATTCATAGAGCAAAAGAAAGATGAGAAGCAAGAATTGAGGGCAAGAGTAAGAATGAGCAACTCTGCTCCAACTCTTGACTACTTAATATGAGTCCAGGAAGACAAAAAATCGCAAGGAATCAATTCAGACCATTGATTATGAACATGTCTCGAGATTCACACCGTGAAAAGAGGAGAGGAATTACCATAACCCCGGAG
This sequence comes from Daphne laureola, assembly GCA_038382905.1. NCBI lineage: Eukaryota > Viridiplantae > Streptophyta > Magnoliopsida > Malvales > Thymelaeaceae > Daphne > Daphne laureola. The sequence goes on from JBBYHH010072074.1 coordinate 4,547, forward strand.
GAAAGTAATTGGGTCATCAAAGGGCGATCATTTAAAAGGCCCAAAATTTCTAAAGACTCAATGCTATGCATTCAGGACTCTAAAGGGGGGGCATTCAAAAGGCCCCAAGTTTCTAAAGTCCGAATGCTATGTCTTCGGGACATCAAAGGGGGATGATTTACAAGGCCCCAAATTTATATAGCCCAAATGCTTGTTATTCGGGACTCCAAAAAGGGGTCATTCAAAAGGTCAAATTTCTAAAAACCGAATGCTATGCATTTGGGACTGCAAAGGGGGACCATTAAAAAAGCACCAAGTTTCTAAAGTCTGAATGTTATGCATTCGAGACATCAAAGGGGGACCATTTACAAGGCCCCAAATTTATAAAGCCCGAATGCTTCGCATCCGGGACTCCAAAGGGTCCATTCAAAAAAGGCCCCAAATTTCTAAAGACCGAATGCTATGCATTCGGGGCACCAAAAGGGGGCCATTCAAAAGACCCCAAATTTCTAAACTCTGAATGCTATGCATTCGAGAAACCAAATGGGGGCCATCTACAAGGCCCCTAGCTCAACCGAAGACAAAAGATATGATCTATGTCATCTGGAGTTCTTCCAGTCCGTTGGATGCTTATATGGGGGGGGACCTGATGGCCACTAGACCCAACCTGACGGTCAAAAGGCCCAAACTTAGAAACCAAGCCAGAAAGGCTCACTAAAGTTGAAGTCAGTAACCTAGGGAAGGAGGCCCATTAAAAACACATGAATACAAACAAACCGAACACACAAGTACCAGACCCGATAACGTGCCCTCATGACATAAAAGCCTGATAGCCAGCCTGCTGTCATCTTCACCAGGTGTCCTCTAACATGAGCCGCCTCTTCCTAACCAGATATTATGGATATTCCACTCTATTACACAAGACTATATAAACTACATCATTTACTTATTTGAGGTAACTATTCACTCTGCCCTAGGTCTGGCACATTCCTTTTGCTTTATTCTCATACTGGCTTAAGCATCAGAGGACCCTCCGTCGGGCTGAACTCTGGCGTGGTCTAAAGATTATGTTGCTTGTGCAGACACTCCAACCCCACCAACATATGGAATCATCTATGACCAAGACTAAAGGATAGAGGCTCAAGAGCGTAGTGGTCCACACCAACGTGCCGCTACCACCGCTAGTGGACCCGCCAAGGCTATTAAACGCCCCCGTCTATGTCATTAGTAAAGATTGAGAAAGTTATCATCCCTTCATCGATCTCCATCTCTAGGCAAAGCTACCCCCAGCCCCACCTCCACTGTGACCTCGCCAGCTTGCGATGGAGACAAGAATTTTGATGGCGTCGTCTCTTATCTCTGGTCCCATTCAAGAAGATGAGGAACAAAAAAGCTCCCACAAGAACCCATTCTGATTTCTACTTCATTTCTTTCTTTTAATTATATCAGATTAAATAAATAAATAAGAACCCTATAACTTTTTAGTAGTCTCCAAATCAACCCCATTAACACCTATATTTTCAGTTTGGCCCTTTTTCTCTTATATTTCTCGACAGTTTACTCACTCCACGATCTTTCTAACTTTTAATATTTACAATTAAGCCAGTAAACTCTTCTTTTTATTTACCAAGTAGCCTCCAGGTTTAGAATTTGTTTCTAATGCTCCCAATATTTAATAATTATATCGTGTTATTACATGTCTGGGAGGACAGGTCATAACACTTTACATCCATTTGAAAGAGTTTGATGTTAAGAAAGTAGGCAAATGCACATGGCACTCTGATGTCTTCCATCCGGGCTACTAGGCAAATGTTTCATCAAAATCAATACCCTCTTCCTGATAGTACCCGTTGCAACTATCCTTGCTTTGTTTCTATTCACAACACCATTCTCATCAAATTTATTTCTGAATACCCATTTGGTGCCAATTCCCAAACATCATTTCTATTGAACCGGTTTAGCTCATCTTGCATGGCTAATATCCAATTATCATGAGCTAGGGCATCATCAATAAAGTTTGGCTCCATTTGTGAAAGAAAAGCTTGAAAACAACATAAGTTTCTTAAAGAACATCTAGTCAATACTTCCTTTGTAACATCACCAGTTATGTTTTCTCTAGGATGACTTGATCTCTGTTTGAACTTCCATGCTGATGTTGGTTCTTTTTCTTCTGTTTGCTCTTTTTTCTTTTCTGTATATCGAGCTGGTTTGGGAGAGGTTAAATCCTTTCTATCAACACATACTTCAGTTCCGACTTCTTCTTTGTTTGATATTCCTGCACCATCACATAATATATCTTCCTCTTCCAACTGTGGGTTAATCTAACTGAACATAATATGAATAGATTCCTCAACTCTTAAGGAGTTGTTGTTCTAAACTGTGTAAGCTTTACTTTTAGTTGGGTAATGCAGAAATATTGTTGATTTTGTTATCTCCAATTAATTGTTTTGATGATTCCAAAACCTTGAGGATCATTTTGCAAAATTTTGATAAACTTAGTGTCTACACCAAGATTATTAATGTTTGGTTGTAAAAGATAAAAAATACAGGATTAAAATGCAAAGTACTCAAAAGTACAAGAATTCATGTGTTTTAAAATATACAATTGCATATCTCTGCATATATATGTTTTTATCCAAATTCTTGATTAATGTCGATTTGTTTCTTAGCCACATTCATAGGAATTCACCCCACTACTAAGCAACATGAGAAAAGAAAGTCAAGTTTGAAGCTCTCAAGAAATATCAAAATTGAAGAAGAAAATTCATCAAGTTACTGAAACCAGTCTTTATCAACGCGTTGATGGAAGATGACAAAAATCTGAAAAAAAATCAACAACGGCTAGAAATCAATCAACCAACGTTCACAAAGCTCAAAAAAGGAAATGATTTCATACGTGACGGTTATATGAAGATCTGAGACGCTCCTACCCATTTACACACTCTGAAACCTATAAAAGCTGAAGAAGAAGAAGAAGAAGAAGAAAAAGGAAGAGAAGAGACACAACACACAACACAAATCTGTACATTCTGTGAATACTCTTCATTCTCATACTCACTCTCACAGATCAAGAGACACTTTCGAGCTATCATTCACAAAAATGCAAGTATCCAGAAGATCTTCAACATCAGCTTTGACTACATTAGAGAGGCTACCTTCAGAGAAGCCTATTGTTCGACATCTTCTATTATAAAAGGCATTCTCTATTGAGTTTATATCGATCAACTTCATTACTTGATGGTGATAGACCAGTTATTCATCACTGATTAAGTGAAACTTCTCAAGAAAACGGAAGATTGATAAATTGTTCTATCAAAGCGTTGATCACAGTTCTATTGTTATCATTCTAAATCCTGTTAGTGAGGCAACCTTGACATAAAATCATGTGTTAACAATTATTTTGACATTTTCTCCAAAGTAGCAGGCTTGATTGAGTAATTAAAGAAAAATTAAGATTTGATTGAAGGTGAAAATAGAGTTGAGATCTCTTGTGACCTTGAACCGACCACACAGGTAACTGTGGATCACGATCACAACTCTCAAGATCTTTTCTAAACTACACAGGTAACTGTGGATCACGATCACAACTCTCAAGATCTTTTCTAAACTATTCTGATAATTTATAAAACAAAATGTTTAAAAGACTTTGAAAATACTTCTAAAGAGTAGTTTAGAGTCCGCTATAGACCAACGTTCAAAGTGTTCTTGCTTGCTTGAAAAGAAAGTAAATAAAAATACAAAGTACAAACTAAGTGTCGAGGTTCCCGAGTCTTCGAGTGATGACAGCCGTCCAAGCTCGGAGTATCCCATCCTCATGTCTTGATGTTCCTCCTCGATCTTCTCTCTCACCCTTACACAATGTCAGGTTCCTTACAAGTAATATTCAAGCGTGTGAGTAAATATTCAATAAATACATAAATAATAATGATAAAGTAACTTGCAAGAAAAGAAGGTAAATAGGTACGAGAGAGGAAGTCGAGGAACTTACAGGAGTGGCGAGCACTCCCGTGGGGAAAATGCAACTTCTTGACAGAGACCCAAGTGGGTTTCTTCGGTAAGAAGAATCCCAAGTGTGCACTCTGGTAAGAAAGGGGACCTTCCCCACTAAGGCTTTGTCTTCTCGACGGCAGCTTCTGCCCCTAGTGAAGCTCCCGCCCAGTTGTTAGTCTTCTAGTCCACGTGCTCTAGTGCTCCCAGTTTAGCTCTCGCCAGTAATGGGTCTTCATCGGCATCCAGATCCAGTTTCAGCTAGGTAGTTTTCCTCCAACAATTGTGCATCGAGAGTCCCAATCATACAGTCAATAGAGATTATATATGAGCAAACAATAATGAATTCTTAAGGCAATTTCATAGAGATTACATATGAGCAAACAATAATGAATTCTTAAGGCAAGAAAGTCAAGTACTAACTGAAAGCTATCAAACACACCACACATCTATTTATTCAGGATTATCCCCTATAGCATTCCTGATTACCAATTGTTCACACCAGAATCCCAACTTCGCAGCAGTAGCTTTAAGGGAAGCATTAGTGGAAGATAAAGGCTGCCCAATCTTTCTTAATCACTAAGGTACACTTTCATATATTCTTGCTAAACTAAATTCCTACTTCTGGGTCTAAATGAAAAAGGTCAATCATTCAACACACCAAGCACACACTCGGCCATCATGTTTCTTCTAGTGCAACCACACAATACTTCCTATTCTTTTTCTCATTTAATATAAGGGTTCCCAACTACGTTTACTTCTATTACCATTAACATCGGTAGTTATTTAATACCAATTCTCCTCACTAATCACCATGACTAACATGCTCACAGTATGTAGTTTAAAAATCATCACAATTTAGATCACCCCACTAATCAGTCTCCTTGAGAATTTTACCAATTCATATAATCATTCCTCACAAATTATCATTTGAGCCACCAAACAATATTTAGAATCACCTAGCAGAAATTCATCAATTAATACCCTTGGCTTGGCAAGCTCCAAATTTGGCCTCAAGGGGAATTTCCACAGTTAGATCAATCAGTCATCCATTCACAGATCACTAATAACACTACCTAACTAAACCCCTATGGGTTCAACAATAAAACAAGCACAAAATCCCCAAATTGACAAGGTGCAGTTTAGGTCTTGTAAAAAACTCCTCAAGGAAGATCTTCAATTCTTTCATGCATTCAGACATTTAAGTGAAAGCATAAAGGTAGGGAAGGAAGACGAGGTTTCTCACTCTTGGAGTCGCCGGCGAGTTCGCCGCCAGTGGCTCCCACTCTGTCTCGCGTCGAATCTCCAGCTCGAGTCTACCTGACGCCATCATCCTCCCTTCCGTTGCGCCAAAGCTCCGGCGAGTCTCCTCCCGCCAGTCTCCGGCGTCACATCGCTTCACCGGTGACCCCACAAACAGCCGGCCAACGCGTTGCTTGCAATCCCCGTCTCTCTCCCTCGCGTCCCAGCCTGACGAAGAAGACCAGAATCAGGTATCTCCCTGGCACCGGCCCCGTCGTAAGCCTCGCCGGTGACTTCCCAGTCCGGCGATCTACTCGCCCGTTCCGTCTCTCGACCCACACCATCGTCGCCGACCGAGCAGCAAGGAACGAAGAAGTTGAAGATGGAGCAGAATAAAAAATGAGATCTGCTCTTCTTTTCTTTTATTTTCAGTATATAAATCAATATTTATTAATTAATTATTAACCCTCCAACTTTTCAATAATGCACATATTAACCCCATTTGAATTTATATTTTCGTTTCAACCTTCTTTTATCACTCATTAGTGTTTCTAACTTTAAATACTAACACGTAGGTCACCAACACTTCTTTCTATTTATCAAATGAGCCTCCAATTTTAGATTTTCTTACAGATTTACCCAATATTAATATTAACACATCGGGTTATGACTCATCCGGGAAGACGGGTCATAACAAGATCAAATTGAAAATGTGAGATTTCTTAGAGGGCTTAAAGATTGGTTGGACCTTTTTTTTTTTCATTGGTGGCCAAGTTGAGGGAATGATCTGGCTGATTTGTTTGAAATTGAGTTGGAGTTGAAGACTTCAACATCATCTCAAATTCTGGTGACCTTTGAGCTATAAATCAAGTCTTCAAGTGTGAGGAAGGGGGGAGGAAAATTGATCGAAAAATCAGCAAAGAGAAAAATCTACCAGAACCAGGGGAGCAAGAATCGTAGAAAAATCACAAGGGAGGAGAATTAGAGAAAAAATCGATCTGGAGAGGAAAAAAGATCAGAAAAATTGATCTGCGAGAAACACCAGGGGGAAGAAAATCGAACAGAAGAAAAGGGAAAAATCGGCAGAAAGGCTCATCTTGTTCAATAGAACTTGGCCGAGCCATCCCGCCTTCACCAAGCCTCCAACACTCCCTCACTGATCACTGACGCCTCTCACCCGCACCAGAACCGCCTGACGCCAGCCCAGCCGCAGCACCACTCACCGCCGAGAAGGAGCTCCGCGTTTCGGCCAGCCAAGCAGCGTCGTGCTTTCGAGCTCTGATCCGACGCGCCATCAACGCCTAACAGCTCCTGTACCGATGCAAACCTCCTCCTCATCGTCCGGCAAGCCTCCTCGTCGAGTCCCGCCTCAAGACGTCGTCAGAGACGCCAAATCGGCGTTGAATTGCAGCAGCCCACCAGGGGAATCCCGACGCCATTCCACCTGTTCGCCGCCTCAATCAGCCGCGCATCCGCCGCCTACATCCTCCCCAATCACCGGCGTGCCGATCTTGACCGTCGCCGCCTCCAGCAGCGGCCATTTTCCGCAAGGCCCAGCCTCAACAGTCCATCTGCATCGTCAACCTGCGACCTGGAGACCAGTTGTTTTATTTCTTTTATTTATTCATTATTTATTTTATTTTCTATTTGAAATCCGAAAAGAAACCCTTCATTTATCCTTTTTTTAATTCCATTCATTTAAGTCACTGACATCTTTGTCTTGTTTTATTTTAGGGTATTGAGGTTTCAAGCTTTATTTTGTTACACTTTAGGCACTCACAGACTTGCATTTTTTACTCATTTTGATTCTTTTGAGTCTCATTTAGCAGATAACATCATGTCTCTCATCTTAATTAGTTTTAGTCTAGTTTAAGATTTAATATTCACTAACATTCTTGTCTTTCTTTCTTGTTTGTTAAGGTCATCAAGTTTCATTCGACTACACTTATGCCATTGACAATTTCCTTATTGTGTTCTTAATTAAGTTCACTTGCATTAATAATTGTTCACATGCATCCCTGATTGAACATCTTTTCTATTCATTTTGCAGAAGTTCCATCAGATCCGATTGGAGGCAGATAGACCATCCTCACCTCTAAGCAACTCGACCACCACTTCAGATAGTAGATCGAGGCAAATAGACCGTCCTCAATTTCCAGGCAGTAGACCGCCGCACCATCGACTCGACAGGTAAGTACACTAATCCCAAGTCCTCCCAGTCCAACGGGACTGAATTATGTGGGCTTTGATCACGGTTCAAACGGGTACGTAGGTAGCTTAGGAGCCCATAATCCAAGCGTAAGTCCAATTAACTGATTATGTTGCATTGTCAAATTACGGGAATCGGTTTTTATTTTTTGTTTTCAAATTTGTTTTCAAACGGGTTGGGTGCCTAACACCTTCCCAACTCGTACTCAATCCCCGGACTTAAAATCTATGGTTTTCAGTAGAAAATGCCTTTTCTAAAATTCAGAGTCAAAATTGGGTTTTCTTTGGTTTTCCCGCATTTTCAAAAATTAAGGTGGCGACTCCTCGATTTTTTCCAAAATTTGAGAAAAAGCCTCAACGAGCAGTCCTCCCCCCGCTCACAGTGGCGACTCTGCTGGGGACATTTTCAAATTTTTTTAAAATAAGAGGATTGAATGCTGAAAATATTTTTTAAAACAAGAATGAAAGTCGATTATGTTTGATTATATTTGTTGATTACAAAGCATGTTGATTAATAACACGGTGATTGACATATGTGTGCTTGCATCACTAATAAATTATTCATATTTATGTGCATTAATCTACATAGTGAGCCCCGGAAATCAATGCATAAGAAAGTTGGTCGGCCCAACATGACTATACATTGATCTCTAACTCTACAACGCTTGAAGGTCATAAAGTACTGTTTGACCAATGGGTGCTCCTCGCACCTAGAGGGAGGTATATGCACACTTAGTTGTTGGAGAGCCTTTGACCGACCCATTTTAACCCTCATGTACATAGTGACTTTAGAACTGATCCTTAGGTACCTGATATACACGATGTATTGCATATCCCATAAATTACCTACATGTTTGCCTCACACGCTGTATTGACATGCTCACTGCATGACACTCACACACATGTACCTAAATAAGGATGTGTGCTTGAAAGTTAAAAGACTTAAACATAGGCTTAAAATTTAGCGCTATAGTCTAGTTACCACCTACATGTTTAGGCTGCAAGACCGAAAGTGTGTCATCGAGAGCGTTTGAGCTTCAATGTTACAACCTGCGTTTACGAAAATCCTGACCATAGTACCATCATGGACCATACACCGGGGGCAACCCTGATCTTCCTAACTATAGTCTGTCGTTCACCTCCATAGTAGTTAACCGCCATCCTAACCATAGAGTCGTTGTAGCCCGACTTCCTCCTTACCCATGATGGATAATCATTTTATCACTTTAGCTAATTCATATATCCATGCATATGTGTACGTCCATGCATACACGTGTTTTAACATGTTCATGCATGCATGCATCTGAGTTTCATGCATACATGTAACTACCTAACATGCATTCATACAGGTCCATAACATCCATGTAAAAAATGCTAGACGTAGGAAAATAAATTGGAAGTCATGGGTTTGATCTGAAAGTTCAAGTATACCAAGAAAGGAGCAAGTTCAAGGTGCACCAAATTGAGGACACCATGCCCCTCTCATGCTCGAGTTTGACTCACCTCATGATCGTTGTTGGTAGCGTATCTGTCACCACCCCTCTCCGGCCGGCATGGCGGAAGCGTCGTAGATGGTGCCGAGAGGCGGTGGTGATGGCGGAACATAACTTTTCTTTGACTTGTGGAACCCAAAACCCGGCTATTTTTAAACTTTTTTCGAACTTAATGTTTCTAATGTGTTACTTAGGTTTAAGGCGTTCTAGTTTCTTAATGCCTAAACCTGCGCCCGAAAATACGTTATTGGTTTTCACAGAATATCACGCGATGATGTGATTAATTATCCATATACGCAGATCAGAACTACCACCCACTTCGTCGGGTGCGTAGTTCCATAATATATCAAAATAATATAGTCATCCGATGTGTATGCATGCATAATAGTCCTACAGAGCCGTAACTACTGAAACCAGAAACGTACTTGCTTGCGGGGTCAGTCGGCTCGAACCCCGACAATCACCGCAAGATACCGCTGAAGCTGTAACATACCAAGAAATTAACCGTTAGTCCATTAAGCATAACTTATACGGAGTTCCTTAACCTTATCTTGACCTTATCGAGACTACCCCAGAACCTTAACCAAATCTAATCAAGCAGCTATAATTACCTACGGTAATCAAAAGTATAGCCAACCAGACGGACTAATCTGCTGGCTGCTATCCAGAAGCTCCTGAAAAGAGTAATATAAGGGGCGAGTCCTCGAAAGATACACAGTAAGGGCTCGGTAAGATTAGCAGATAAAGTACGTGGAACCTGTAGAAGAGGTTAAGATATAACATAACATAAGATGAGTCTGAAGACTGATCTGGCAGCAGCATCCATCCCATGACCCAGCTAATACTTACGACAGTACCCAGGTGGCCGCAACTGCAGCTGGGTCATAACATATGCATATACATAGATGCTACTAAACATGCGCATGGTACCAGCGAATGGACGAACGTTCCGCACATAACATGACCGTCGTAAGTAACAACCTGATCATTATGATCAGACGAGGGGCAGAACATAAGCATATAGCATAACATGTGTGCAACCAGAAAAAACATAGTACCTGCATACCACTAATCTTACCGTAGAACTAGTGTCGGGATGTCATAAGGTGTGACCCACACCCTCGATCCGATTCCATCCGTTAACTAACCTAATATGCGTAAACAAGTCCCATAATGCATATTAAGAAAGTTAAACCCCCTTACCTGAAATTTCAGATTCTGACGTGGGCATGCGCGCAATAATCCCACAGAACAATCCCGCACTATCAAAACCTATCCCGATATCCAAAACATACAGAATCTTAGTTTTTAACTAAAATTCATTACTTATGATACTTTCCCAAACATCTCAACTTTTATCCTGAACTTTATACAAAAGTTTGCCTTTATCCATAAACATAAAAAGTTGACCTTTTTCACATAAAAGTCAACCACTTTATTCATTTTCCTTAAAAGGAAACTTATCCACCTTATTTCCATAATTACCCTTTAAGTCCCTAACCTTTTTAGAAACTTACAAATTTGGCCGATAATTCCACTAAATGCCAAATTTACCAAAAGTTCCTAATTTCCTTACTATTCACTTACTTAGTGAATTTTCCTTTAACCTTAGTAAAAAATTGCACAAATTAACCAAACTTTCTCAAAAAATGTAATTTTACCCAAAACTTTTATAAAGTTACAATAATTTTATTTTTGTCAACTTTTTCAACCCAATTATTTAATTCCTAAAAAAAGCGTCGATTTTCCAAATTTTTTGACCCAAGGCCGAAACTTTCGACCATCTTCCAATTTGACCCTAAAACTTTCAAAAGTGTCATTTTTCATCATTAAACTTTATTTCCTTAACCAAATTACCAAATAACTTCATAAAAAGACACATTTTCCATAAAACTCTAATTTACCAAAAACACCCAAACTTTCGGTTTTATGGCTGAATTTTCAGCCAAATTCCAAATCAACCTCAAACTTCATCCAACCTTCCATTTTAGCCATTAACCTTTCTATCCTTCATAAAAACACCATTTAATCCATACTTTAACAACCAAAATATCACAAAACTTTCATCAAAGTTTCAGCCTCACCCAACAATTCTCCAT
>JBBYHH010072185.1:0-15551 GCA_038382905.1 Daphne laureola
TTTGAATATGAAGAAATAAGTGAAAAGAGAGAGTTTTTGAGATTTAGAGGAGAGATGGATATAGATGAGAGAAAATTGGGAAGATAAAGGCTGGAGTTGCAACGGCTGTTGCGTGGAAGGAGGAGGTATGAATAGGTATGGCAACGGTGCGGTTAAACCGCAGTATCCCCTAAACCGCTAACCGAGGGTTTTTCGATATCCACGGTTAACTGTTTTTACGTAACGGTTACAAGTTCACATAAAAAATCACTAACCGCGGATATCCACGGTTATCAAAATAGATCATACAATTGCTTTTACAAATTACAATGCATGCAGCTCCAAACTCAATGAAACCAAAACTTCAAGTTGAAATCAATAAACGAATCATGTATTAATCAATACAAAAAACCGTTTAACCGCGATCTGGAAATCTGGGTTGAGCTGGACTTGGGTGGATCTAGTATATACTTTATTGGGTAACCGTTTAACTGCGATTAACGATTATCCACGGTCCAGTTACATCCATACCGTTAACCGCATCTATTAAGCTACCGGTTTAAAAAAAAAAAAAAAAAAACGTAACTGCCAATCCGATGATTTTAACAGCAGATAAAACCGTAAAAAATGTTCGATTATCCGTAATTAACGGTTCTTATCTGCCTGACTCTAATGCTTAAGTGTGAATCTCAATTCGACATGCAACCCAAAAAAGGGATACAAACTTAATTAAAAATACCTGAACGTTTGTTGATAATAATTTATTTTATTTATCGAGGATATTACTTAAATAAAAATAAAGAGCCGATTTTGGGTTGCACGCCGAATTATTTTACGCATATGAACGTTTGTTGCTAATTAAAAAGAGCCATTGATTTCATCAAAAAACAAAAAAAAAAGAGCCATTGAATTTGTTGATGATTCACATGATATTACAAAACGAGTCCCTTAACTATTACACGTGTGTTATTTTAGTCCATTTTTAAGAATTTTTCATATTATGATCTTAAAATTATGTTTTTTATCTTGTTTTCATCATTTTGTCAATTATTCTGTTAAATTAATAAAATGATAAAAATATCATTTCTTTATTTAGCACTCACTCCCTAAATTTATAAAATTCTATTAATTTTATCTCAATACTTTTCCTAACCTCAATACACATTTTCACACTAATTAATTTTTTTCCACTTATGAAATATATTATCAACAAAAACAAAAACAAAAACAAATTAAAAAAATAAAATCAGACGCCCGGCCAGCTTAATTCCGTTCGTTTTTTTTTCCCTGTTCTCTTCCTTACCTTTCATTTTCGTTTTTCTTTTCCCTTTCTTTTAGATCTAGTTTGCTACCATCTTTTTTCTGTGTCATAGTTTCCTGATGATGAACTTTGAGGAGGTGTTTCATTTGAGGTCGTCTGCTGTCCAAGTTGTTTCTTGTAGCTGCGGGTTTCTTCAGTTCTCGACAGCGTGTTGCCCTGAGCGGCATGTGTGCTCTACCACTGGCAGGGGCCTTAATGGTGGCTGGAGGTGGAGCATAGGCATGGAAGGAAATGAGTTGAAGGGTCGAACACACGCGTGGAGGATTTCATTCTGAGCAGATGAGATAGGTGTCGCCCGCCGGTTGAGTCTTACGGTGAGGTGTAGGGCAGTCTTCCGGTTGAGCTCCATCGGAGACTAAGGGGTGGATGTCACCGGTCATCCAGCTGACGGAGCGGGCGTTTGGGCGGAGGAAGGTAGGCAAGGAGTGGTTATAGATCTGCTGCATCAAGTTCGTTCATTATTGGGGTGGTTTCACATGTCCGCATTGGAGGATTCGTCGGTGGTTGCGAATGTGGTGCTGGTGGGTTTGGGCGAGGTTGGTTTGTCCGGTCTCATAGTATGGCACCGAGGAGTGTAAAAAGTGGATGAAAACTGGATTCTGCATTTAGCTATTGGTTGGGAAGGAGATTAATTCAACTTCTTTCAACATGGCCCACACAAATATTTTCATGGGCCATCCACTGTGATTTTGGAGAATTGATCCTTGAAAGGGTATTTGTTCCAATTTGACCACTATTTGTTGTGGCGGACTCGAGAGTCTTGGAATTTGGAGGGGTGATTAGGGGAATTTGTGTTTTATAGGTGGTGAACCCTCTATTGAAATTTTCAGTCATCGACGCGCTTACTCGGGCACCGAGGTTGTGTCGGGAACCGAGGATCACGGTGACTTGCTTCGCGTTCTAATCGTTCTGGGAGTCACGACTCTAGACCGGAGACCCCCGATAAACTCGGCCGAGAGACCGCGGTCCCTTCTCTGCCTCGGGCCACGTGTCACTCCTCCTGCGGAGTCTCCCCTCACATCACGCCACGTATTGCGAGCTGTCCACTCTGTACCAAGCAATGATGGACATTTGGACCTATAAATAGGACTCTTCCCCCTCCATTCGAAAGAGGAAGCAACGTTAAAACCTCTAAACCCGACAACTAGTATTCCCGAGGACTGACGGATTTGTGGTTTTCCACCAGGATTCAGGACAGGATCGAAGAACCGAGAACCGAGAACGAAGGACCGAATACCGGGATCGAGAACCAAGAAGTCCGATATGGTGCAAGGTACATTCCTCGTACCTTAACTTTGTGAATTATCATTATGTTAGGGATCTCCTTAACAGGATCGAAATCATCCTTGGCTCGGATTGAGTCTTTACCGTTGATCACAAATAAAATTTTAATTTTAGGTTTATGACTTTTGATCATATTATACTATATTATGTTAGAAGTGTAAATGTAATAGTTCATCAAACAAAAATCTAAATTTTAATTTATTTGTTTCATTATATGCAGCATCCCATGGCTACCATGCTGAGAAGAAACCCAAAGATGAGTAACAAAACAGAAAAAAGGTACATAAATGTTTTTATTCTATTTGTCATTTACTTTGTTTAGGTAGCTTATCTAATTATGATATTCCCTCATGTTAAATATACCTTTACTCCATTGTTTGAAGGTTGCTGACTGTAGCATCATAGATCACCAGATTAGGGACAGTGCCCAAATGAAGAAACATGGTATGGGGAAAGGTTTGATGACAGTTTGGCGGGTTGTATGTCCGAGAGGCGGGGATTTTTATGTTCCTCTCTTTAATGGGAGGAGGGGCATTGCAGGTTAAGACTAGAGAATAGAAGAAAAATCTAAGTAAATAGCGTGCTTCTTACATAATTTCTTACTTATATTTTCCATTTTCACCGTTTTAGTTTGTATTTTAAATTTGTATATTTAAGACTTGTTCTTTCTTTTACAGGTTGTCATAACTGATAATAAAGCTAAAGCTAGAGGGCTTCTCAGTCTTATGAATTATTCGGATAGGTTCTCTTGATCTATGGTTCATTTGGTATTTCAAAATCATTGTATTTAATTTTAGATACATTTAGTTACATTTTTGTACCCATCAAAGTCAATGTGGATTGGAAACATGGTTAGGTTCATGTACATTTGATTGATACAACTCTGTATTACATTTTTATGATACTTATATGAGTAGGATGTTGGACATTTTGGATTTTTAATTAATGTTTATTTTATTAAATGAGCTTAGTTGTAGATCAAAAACCATTATTATTATTATTATTATTATTATTATTATTATTATTATTATTTTAATCAGAAACTGGATTATCAACAGACGATCTGTCGGAAGCATAAGATCGATAGACGGTTTGTCGGTATCAGCTTATCGACAGACCGTCTGTCGGTCCTATGCTTCCGATAGATCGTCTATCGGTGGCTCTTTTCCGACAGATAGTCTATCGGTGATATGTTTCTGACAGACGATCTGTCGGTAATTTCTTCGGCGATACTTACCGACAGATTATCTGTCGGTATATGACTCTGGTGGTATTTTTCTGGGTTCGAATACCACCGATAGCTGATCTGTCAGTGGTAAGATACCGACATAGCAAATACCGATAAAGAGGTTTCCGACAGATGTATTGTCGGTATTAGTGATTTACCGACAGTATGTCTGTCGATCCTGTCTGTCGGTATTGGATATTTTTCTAGTAGTGTTTTTAAGAAATCTAAAAAAAAAAGAATAGACATCATTTATTTAGAGAGGGACAAATGACTCATTATAAAATCCAGCGATCATTACAAAATCTTAGTAAATGTGTGGCTGTTTACTTGTTTTCATTTTTAGTACTTCTTCTATATTCAAAAATATCCACCATTTACTATGGCACAAAAAATAAGAAAGTGAGCGTTGGGTTGTGAAAATTTCAAACATATCCTTAGTAAAAGTGAAAAGATTTTTTAAATAAAAGAAATGAACCAATTTTTTAAGAAATCTAAAAAAAGAATAGGTATCATTTATTTAAAGACGGAGGTACGTAGGACTCATTACAAAATTTAGCGATCATTACCAAATCTTAGTAAATGTGTGACTGGTTACTTGTTTTCGTTTTTAGTACTCCATCTATACTCTAAAAGATGCACCATTTATTGTTACACACAAAATAAGAAAGCGGGCGTTGAGTTGTGAAAATTTCAAATATCTCCTTAATGAAAGTGGAAAAAAAAATTAAACAAGAAAAACGCATCAATTTTTTAATAAATCTCAAAAAAAGAATAGACATCATTTATTTAGAGAGTGAGGAAGGAGAATCATATAAAATCTATAGGTAATGATGTCACATATCTAACTACCCTGACAGTAATCTATGATACTCTCATTTGTAGAATCTCTGACACTACCCAAATCTCATGACCAAATCTCCTATGCAATCATAGCAGAATCTCAAATAAATAAGGAAAGACGATGTGAAGTTGAAAGAAGCAAAACCACCGTAAAAAAACGCATAACACAACGTATAAGAACCACTTACAACGCACGTCATTTTAATATGTTTTTATTAATTCGAAGTTTCCCTACATTGCTTTAGCCATAAGAAAAAATTTGGCACATAGTTTTTGGGGTATATATAATTTTGACGTCAACATTTATATTTTTGTGATTAAGAACAAAATAACATTTTTGTCATTTTTCTTTTGAAAAAAGTCACTCAAACTATTAAGCTTGAGTCAAATCCTTCCCATATCATCGTTAATTTCCGCTAACGTGGCTAAATAATTCCCTCACGGATCAAACATTTAGTCGCGAATTCTATAGAAAAATTATAAACTCTCTCACATAGTTTACGTTAACTTGCATATTCATCCAACTTTCATTAAATCAATAATTAGCACCATTTAACATATTTTTTCTCATCGATGAAGACAATGTCCTTCACTGATCTAGCGAATTTTAGGTAATTGTTGGAAAATTACATTTGTTGGGCGATGCTTAAAATATTTTCCATCTTTTTTTCTGTAGAAGTATTGTCCGATAAGTTGTTTAGCAAATTTCTATTCACCAGAGGCAGAGACTATAGCGATTCGTGATGAATGCTTGGAGAGCTAGTTCTGTGCTTATAATTAATTTCAGATGATGGTGTTTGCTGCTTATTTCCTTTTTTGGAATTGACTTAAAGAGTGTAAAAATATTTAGGGACATCATTGCCCAAAGGCTTACTTCAGTAGATGTTAGAATTTGTTTTTTTTTTTAAAAAAAATTTAGGGATATGTTTTTTTATTGATGAATTAGATATATATAAATAAAGAAATTTGAAAAAAATATTATTTTATAAAAATTGATGGATTTAAGGTTATTAAATATATTGGGATCGAGAAAATTGGAATTTTTTCTTGAGAAATTTTGTTGGGGTTAGTTCAGCACCGGGCTGGGAAAAAAATTGCAGAAAATTGTCAAACTTCAAAAATGGTAAATGACTATATTATCCAATTAATAATTAGTTTTAAGAAGAGATGTAGTGTAGGTTAAAATAGGGGTAAAATTGTCAAATAATTAATTTATCAATGTTTTGTCTCCCACTCATTTTATTGATAAATGTAATTTCTAGAAATTATTTTCCTTCCCATCTCTCATATCTCATGAACTGACGTTTGGTTAATTAATTAAGAGCATTTATAAGAGGTTCTCCATTTTTTTGATATACTCATTTTTGAAAAATTTTGAATATTTTTTTGGTCCAACAACTTCCTATCTCATTCTTTAAAATAAGGAAGGAGGGAAATTTTTTTTAACATTCCCCAAAATTGTAACATTCCCCAAATTTGTAGCATTCTCCCTAAATCCACTTTTCGCAAACCTATGTTCTTTCTCTCTTTTCCTCTCCATAAACTACTTGTCATTACTTTAAACATCTTTCATCTTTCATCTCTCTCCAAATAATTTATTAATTATTAATTAAAGATATATAATATTTTATTATTATAATAAATATATGATTTTTTTAAAATAAAAAAACTGTTGAAATTTAAGTAATTTTTTTATAAAAAATATGACTTTAATCTTTTCATTTTAAAGATTTTTTTTGACAAACTATTGAAGATACTCTAAGGAAAAGATAACAAAATAAAAAAATGACAAGGGTATATTTTCTGACCAAATAATGGGACGGCGAGCGAACAGCCGCTAAGTTTCAAATTTGGGATTTGGCTTGTTTGCGGTGTGTTAAAAGTACAAGCCGTCCACCCAAATGTCCATGTTTACTATTTAAGGAGTTGTGATTTTATTTGGAAAAATAATTTATTTTAAATATGTGCTTATTTATTTAGTTTAAAAAAAATAGAATTTAGAAATTGATATAAAATTGAAATTTCTGATTTGACTGATTCGGTTTTTTGTTTTTTGTTTTAAATAAAAAAAACACAATTCAGGTGTAATAGATAAATAAATTAACACAGTTCAGTTGTAACAGATAAATTATACGAACTTTACTATAAAACTTAGTTTATTCAAACGAAATTTAATCCAGAAATAATTGATAGTTAAAAATTGATGTGCATTTAAGGCGGAAAAAAATGGAAAAAAATCAATTTTACATATTAACTTAATGTCAAATCAGAATTTTAAAATTTTATATCTATTTTCAATTTTTTTTTTAAAATTAATAAATAAACATATCCTTAAAATAAATTATTTTCTCAAATCACACTCCTTAAAAAATGGTACACATGTCACTCAATAGGATGGACTGCTTGCTTTTAACGCACCGCAGGACAAGCCAAATCCTCAAATTTGAGTGGATTTGTTTACAAGCAAAAGAATAATTGGTGGTCGATTGGACACAAGCCACATAATTGGGTGGTCTTTTGTTTTGATGTCAGTGTCTGATTTGACGTAAATCACATTCTTTCTCATATCCTCAATTTACACGTCATTGGGTGAATCAAGGTTGCCTTCTTCATTCCATTTTTACAATAAACTAACAATAAATATGAACACATTTTTTAAAAATTCATCTCAAATTACCCTCACAACAATTGTCTTTTTTAGATGTTCCAAGTTGTTTGCACCAAATCCTTATTTGGTGCTCCATTCATCCCAAAAAAAAAAAAAAACATTCTATTCTTTTTTGGACTCTCCTATGAAGATTTGATCATTTTCTTTAATGAAAGTTTTTTACACAACTTTTACTTTTTAGCCCCAATTTATATTATCAACAAAAAAAATTACTTTCATTTTATATGACAATTTTGTTTTATTGTCCATTTTCAGCATTTCTTAATCTCTATACTCAGTCAAATGTTTAAATTATTATGGAACGGATGAAGTAACTTTTTTTAGTACAAAGTACTATATTGTCCATGGTAAAAATTTGGGAAATGTGGCGTTATGTACTATTTTAGGCTCAGCATCAAGAGTGAAAATTTATTTCTAGAAAATATTCAAAATTCAAATAATGAAATGACCATATTATCAAAACTAATAGCTAGTCTATATAAAAAATATATAGAGATAAAATTGTCAAATGATGTATCTGTCAAATTTTTGTCTTACATTGAAAAATGAAACTTCTAGAAATTATTTTCTAAGATGCGAAATGGAAATTTATTTCTAGAAAATATTCAAAATTCAAATACTAAAATGATCATATTACCAAAACTAACAGCTAGTCTATATAAAAGATATATAGGGATAAAATTGTCAAATGATGTATCTGTCAAATTTCCACTCTTGATGCTATATTGTGCATGGTAAAAATTTGGGAAATGTGGCGTTATGTACTATTTTAGTGGAGAGCACTGCAAAGTAAATTCATGTTGGTGACAAACTTTGTGCCCACCCCTACAACAACTTTGTGCCCACCCCAATGTTTCAAAGATTTTCAAACCAAGTAGTGATTTTGCCGTTGAAATAAGAGGAAAATGGAAATTCGTCACTCTGGATGTATTCTA
Organism: Daphne laureola; assembly: GCA_038382905.1. NCBI lineage: Eukaryota > Viridiplantae > Streptophyta > Magnoliopsida > Malvales > Thymelaeaceae > Daphne > Daphne laureola. The sequence goes on from JBBYHH010072185.1 coordinate 8,256, forward strand.
TGAGGAAAAAAAAGAAGATAAAAAAACCCCATAAAATTCAATCTTTCCCTCTAAATTAAGCATGGGGGATTTGAAATCTGAGAACGTGTCTTTCAGTTGATGGATGAGATATATGTGAGTAGAGAAATTTAAAAAAAATATTTCATCTGTCTTTAAAAGATTGTATCATTTGTTTTGACAGTTTCATTATATTTAATCTATGATTTATTTTCATATATTTTTAGATATTGAAAATTATAAAATTTATTTGGAAACTATAATTTGATATTTAAATTTAATAAATATATATTTTCTTAATTTTTTTATATTATTTATCTTTATTAAAAAATGAATCAAATATTAAATATTGAAACAATAAAATCAAACGATATAATTTTTTAAAAACAAATGAAATATTATTTTATAGAGAATTTATAGATTTAAGGTTATTAAATTAAGAAAGTTGATTTTTTATTTTTTATTTTTAAGAAATTATGATAGAGACTTTATAAATAAAGCCCGAAGATTAGCATTCCATTGCTGTTATTTAATATGTATGCAGTTACAATTATCTACGTTGACAATGTGCCTATAACGTAGCACCGGGAGGAATGTTAGTCCGTGTATATCATGTGTTACCAGAATAGATCACCTTCGTCAATTCCCATAAATGACCGGTACGCCGGTACATTGGCATTCCAAACAAGGAAATGTAAAGACTTTAAACATGTACTCTCTAAATATTCCATCTCTCAAAACAAAATATTGAAACGTTCACTTTTAATATTTATTTGATTTTAATTTATTTATATTATTATATAATAAAAAAAATATATTTATAAAATAGACATTAAATTTTTGTTTTTATATTTTAAAATAATTGAAAAATATAATTATAGATTAAATGTTAAAAAACAAACGTTTTAATATTTTTTAGTCAGGACAGAGTATCTTTTAAAACTTCTCTTAAAACAAGTTACACTTACGTTTATTTAATGTCTCAAAAAATTAATAAAGTTTTCAAAACGATGCTCTCAGCGCTCCCCCGAAACCCTAGCGTCGCCACCGGCGCTTGCGCGTTCGTGGGGTCTTCTCTGACGACCGCTTCGATTCTGAAGCATGGTGCTTGGCCTCTTCGACACGTTTGTGGTCTCCCTGATGCGTTTTTTGCCTTCAAATCTAGGCTTTGCTTCTCCTTGGTTCGAATAGATAGTGCTCCGTTCGACTGCTCTGGTTCGCGAGCAGATCTCCAGCGGTGTGGAGGCGCTCCGGTTTGGTGGCTTCTGAAGGCCAATCGCCTGTTTTAGGCGCCCCAATCAATCAATCTGGATCTGTTGGTCATGTCAATGGCATGGGTTCATTGGTGCGTGCGCTTCTTGGTTGCCGCCACTGCCGGTGGCCGCCAAGTTCTCTCAGGAATGCCAGACGGGCTCTTATGCTCTTGTAGAGGGCTGCTCCACCATTTTGTGAGCTCTGTTGACAAGACAGAGGTCTCTGCTAAAGTTAGGGATGACAGTGGGTTGGAGTAAACCGCAATCCGCACCGCTTATTATGGATTTATCTGCGGATACATGGAGGTGAATTATTTTCTAACCCGCTAGATTTCGTGGAGGTGGAGGTGGATTTGACTTCTCCGCACCGCGGAGCTCCACCATTCGTGGATTCGTGGATATCCGCAACCCGCGGTTCTTTATCCATACTAATTATGGCAAAAAAAATCTTTAACTAGTTACGTTTATTTATATTATCTCTTTAGTATTCTTAGCCTGTAGCATAAATAAATTTGTATGTTTCTAAATGTTAAGATACTTACGTACTTTTTCGTCCTTCAAAAAAAGGATTTGTTTCTTTTTCAATACCGTGGTAGACTCAATTTTTTATTAGAAATAATTTATTAAAAAAATCCAGAAAAAAATATTTATAAATTATAAACATTGAGTTATACTTTGCATATAAATTATTTAACTTTGGATATTAAAATGTTTAATAAATTAAATCTTAGATTAAATGTTGAAAAGAAACGTACCAATTTTTTAGACACGAGGGTAGTACATCTCTAATTAATAAGTGTGATTATCCTTAAAACTAGTAGTTGAAATTTATGAAATGTTGATACTTCACGAATGTAAAAAAATCCGTGGATGGTGGAGTTAGAGGCAAATTTGCATCTGCTAAGAAAGTACCCGCAAACCGCTGAGGTAAAATAATCTGCGAATGATGGAGATGAATGTGACCTCTCCACGGATAATCCGCTCCACTACCATTCCTAGCTAAAATGGAGGCTGCCGGAATTGATTGAAAGAAGTTGTGGATGTCACTGATGCCGGGTATTGGGTCAATATTAGTGACATATCATTTCTTTGCTGTGAATTTCTATGATTTTGGTGGTGAAGGGGTTGTGAGAATCCTTGGTTTGGTTGCTGAGGATGGCTTGGCAGGGTTGGGTATTTCTCTTCCCCGCCTAGCGGCATGATTGGATGATTCTGGAAGAAGTTGAACAGTGATCCAGCTCACTCCTCTCTATGTGCTGTATTTTGGATCACCAATAGAGTTTTATTCTATTTGTTTGTGGACATTATTTAATTTTTGTGTCTGACGGTTTTTTGTTTGCTTTGTCTAGTTGATTTGGCTTTTGGTTATGTCTTGATAACCTCTTTCAGCACGCTCATAACAAGACGGCATTGAGTTCCTTGGGAGCCACACAAGTGTGTCGTACGCGAGATCGCGGATCAATACAACTCTGCTATGACATTTTGTGTTATCTATTGACTTTTTGGCAACCCAGTTTGGAGGTTGACTTGACAGCTGCAGACTTTGCTTCTAGGTCCGGTGGATGGATGTCCACCTATCTCATTTTTATTTTTAGCATATTTCTTAGTTGCATTTCAGTTGGCTATTTGGCTTATACCTTGGTGTTTCATGGTTATTTTTTGTTCTAGTTCAAACTCTGATTTGTATTATTTTCAATGAGAATAATATTGAGCCGTTTTCCCCACAAAAAAAAAAATGTCTCAAAAAATTGATATATTTTCTTTTATAGAAAGATTTTACATCAACTTTACTTTATTAAATTTACTTTCTCTTCTCACTAAAAAACTTATGTTTATCTTACATGCATATTTTACATTTTCATCTCAAAACAACCTATACTATTATACTATTGTTTAAGTGCAATGCATGATCCGATCAGTTTGGTCTGCAGTAGACAGATCGGATTCATCAGAAAACTACTAGAAACGAATCTCACACCACTGTGAAGCTTCACAGTGCTGGGAATAATAATAGAGTATTTGGTTGTGGGGAAGTACAGGTACTATCATAGTATATGACAAATTAAAAAAGGTGTATGAACCAAATTTGGTTGGATAAGAGTATTGGATTGAGAGTGTAATGGCAATAATGAAGTGAGGTCCAGGCTGGATTCCACATGCTTGCAGGTCTACAGGAGACATTTTGTTGTAGTATCTTATAAATAAATTAGGACCAATAAATAAAAACACTTTAGGGACAACCTGTCCACACCACAAGATCTTTGGTCTCACTTCACTCCCCAGTACTTGAAATCAAGGATCTGTTGGTGTGGTGCTTACACACCACGCACTCACAGCTAACATCATTGCAGATCATCTCTCTTGCAATCCAAGTCATCTGCTTAATTTGCTGTTGGAATACATACACAACAGAACCTCTTTAATGTTCAATTCAACCCATCCCTTCTTATACACCATATATATCCCCTCTCAAGTGTATCACAAAAAGAGGGAAAGGAAAATGGGACTGAAACACCACCTAGCTAAAACCAATGTATGTCAAAATGATGATGATACTGTATGTAACAAGTAGTATTTCATGAGAATATGCGAGAGAGCAGGTGCAGTCTCCAAGTCATAAATTAGTTATGTCAAAGATCAAGCAAGTATGAGTTCTGAAGAGGGAAGGGTCTGTGAGATGCACTGTCATGAGTAGTAGATAGACGACAGTATAGTATAGTATCGTAGTTGTGAGATTGAGATAGCACTTTCCAATGGGAATTAAAGTAAGATTAACATTCTAATAACATTAATTAGTAGACTGTTTCTGGGAATTAAGTCCCTTTCTATCTGCTATCAAGTCACAGAATGTACAACGGTAACTTACCTTGTAAGACTGAACTGAACTGAACTAAGATGCGGCAAAGGTCAAAACCAAGTGGCTTCCTGCTGCTGCCCAGAACCCGCAAGGACCGACAGAAGATGCCAATCCGAAACTAATTCTCATCCCAGGCTGCCTGCTCAAATTCAGTAGCAATTGGTTGGTAAATGGTAACCCCACCAATGAGAGCTCATTTGGGTGACAAAACTCCCAAATTTCAATAATTCAAGCCGATCCCAACCAACAACTAGCATTGCTTGGATAGGGAAACTGCATACTTGTAAGCCATTGTGATGTGAATCCCTGCCTACTGATGATCCCAGAAGTACTTATTTCTCCTCCCTCCGGATTCACTAGTACATATCAGAAGCTAAAGGGGACATGAAGACTGCTACTAATTACACATGTAGGCGTCTGCAATTAAGACAAGATTTGACAGTAGGAGTTGTGGATGGTGGTAGCAGAAGAGAAGATACACCTAGAAGTAGAACCCCCTCCCTCCCCCTTTATTGCTTGGGGGGTTCCTCTATCACATCACAGTTTTTCATCCTCGGATATGATCTCCAATGATTGAGGATCATAGTTGATCACCACAAACAAATTAGCAGAGGGATAGTGATGAAGACTAGAGTCTACATGAAACTGAGAAATTAAAAGCAGGGACACCATAATGGGAAGTTGAGGAGTACGTGCTGTCCTGAATCAATCAATCAATCATCCCCAGTTGGGAAGAGAGTAAGAACTCTCCTCCCTCCATTCACATTAGCAGATGCCAAATCCTCCACGTAACTGGGTACTTGACTGTGCACACCTATGTGCATCGGCTGTTGCGTCTGCCTAGCCAAAAATGGATGCTCGAACTGCCCACCACCCGGCGGGGACCCGAAATGGCCAATTTGCCTGTGGTACTGAGACTGCATATGAGGATGCCCTGCAGCTGCCATCTGCTGAGGGTGATGCAGAACCGGCACAAACGGCAGAAAATGATCCGAATTGGAGCGTGCCGGATGCAGGAAGTGCGGTGGCACCGGAGAGCTGGCGAACAAATGGTCAGTCGCGGGGTCAGAGCTTGCTGCCAATCCAGCAGCCCCAGCTCCGCCGTTACCCCCGCCGGCTGACAACCCTTGCATTCTCTTAAGGTAAAGCCGATACTTCTGCAAATGACTGGCGACGTTCTCCCTGGTGAGACCGTCGACGCTCATCAGCTGCATTATTGTCTTCGGCACGGCGTTCTTGATCCCCAAATGAGCCACCGCGTCGACGAACCTCTTGTGGAGCTGCGGCGTCCACACGAGTCGGGGACGCTTGAGCGTCCGCGCAGGCTCATCACCTCCTCCTCCTCCAGCCGCCGAAGCAAGGTCGCCGGAATCGGCAGCGAAATCAGCGGAAGTGTGCTGCGAGGAAGAAGGAGGATGAGGCGGAGGAAGCGGCGGCGGAGGCGGCGTCGGGTGGGGATTCCGATTGCGGATGTCGAAAGCAAGAGCGAGATCGGGAGTGATTAGGGTTTGTGAGAGAGGCATGAGCTCATCGGGAGGAGGCAGGTCCTCTTCCCATCTTGAAAACCAATTGGATGAGTCGTCTTCCCTCATTACCGCCGATCTCTCTCTCTCTCTCTCTCCCTCCGGCGAAATGGTCTGTAATATTCCGATGAGCAGGGAGAGAGGATCGAGGGGGATCTTGTATTCTTCTCCTTTGCAGCTTTTATTGTTGTAATGTAATGAAGGATCACATTTTATCTTCAAAGCAAAAAGGACTACTTTTTCTCAGCTTCAAACTATGATGCATTCCACTTCTGCTTTATGTCGGAGATTTTTAGATTTTCCCCTTTTCTTCGGATCATTGCGTGGACTATTCACTTAAACCACCCCTTTATCTCTTCCTAATCATCCAAATTAACCACAATGCTTTCAATAATCCTGTTTTACTACCTGAGTCTGCGTGTTTTTTAGATCTTCCTCGTTGACTTCATTGTTTAATTGGATTAGCTAATGATGAAGTAGAATACCTCTGTATTTTGATTATTATATCATTTTATTATTATTATTATTATTACTGTAATATTCTCTTGGAAATAATGCAGGTGTAGTAGTACTGTTCTGTATTTGGATTTTTGTATGCGATACTAATAGACATATTTGGAAAACGGATCTTTAGATTGGGCTGGCTGTGTGTGTGTGACATAAATGAAGAATGATTAGGTCTCGCAGATTGTAAATGAAGACGGCCCAAAAGTGCTATTCTCTTGAATTTTTATATAATAAAAACAACATTGAATTGATAAACTACAACCCTGGAATATTTTAGGCAGAATTATTGGAGCTCACAAGATATATCATCTTTCATGAATGACATATACTTGACTGCTTCGGGTTAACATTAAAATTTGCAAATTTCCCAATTTTTGTCGATTCCTTTTACCCATAAATGAGAGGGTTGGTTTCTAGCTAAAAAGTAGCTCAATAGGAAAATGGGTTGGGCTCATACCTAATTGTACTCGGTCTTTTTGTATATGTGTATTTATTAAAGCTCTTGAATTTATTAAAAGAGTATAATTTAAATTATATGCATAAGTATTTTGTTAATTTTAATCTTTATATTCGATATAAAATTATCAAATTAAATATTTAAGTTGTACAAGCTTTGATAATATCTTATATTGTATTATTTTTTATTATAATCTAGTGTAAAGACACTGAAAAATGAATCTATCCCGAGCTCAACATTGTTTCGGGGTAAGATGAGTCTATTAATTTGGGTTTGAGTAATTCAAACTCGATTCTAAATAGTATCGATATCTAAAGAGTCTGAGATCGAGCCTAGTGGACATGCATGATAGGCTTGGTTTGACCTATTTACACCTATAGTCCATGACGAGGGAGATAAGACGATAAGAGATCAAACATTGGAAATCTTGATAACGATTATATTTAATTTATTTAAATATCTAACTTCGTCACGAGTTCAAAAAGTTATTGATTCTCAAAGATGTTAACATATCAAATAATAATAGGTTCAACATTATAAATGTAGGGAATATCTGTTAAATTTTCAAAATTTTAGATTAAATTGATTATTAGAAGAGTGACATAGATCTCATATATTTATCTTTTATGGAATATTCAGGAATACTTCATCTGTTAACAAATTTAGTGGTAAATTGTGGCTTAAATTAAAGTTTGATGATAA
>JBBYHH010072296.1:0-14460 GCA_038382905.1 Daphne laureola
AAGTTGCCCAGACTCCTTTCTACCGCCAAGCCCCCCACCTACAAATGAACACTGGGTTTTTATTTTTCTGAAAAAACTTTAAGAAAATGAATCACAAAAACTTCACTAACCTAACCTTCTTGGAATCCACCCTGGCACCAATCTCTGTCTGTTATAATCAACTAGTATTTCACAGTCATCAATAATCGAATGATGTTCTTCCTGCAAGGCAAAAAAATTAATAAAAATTATAACCACAAGACACCGAACAGATAAAAGGAAAACAATTTTGCATCATGCATCTACATACATTATTATGAATCAAGACCATGCATTTCAAGGTACAGTTAATACTGATGACTCAACTTACAATGTCATGAATCAACTTAGCTCTTGAACAAGTAAATTGCAAGTATATTAAAAAAAGAGCCCTGTAAAAATGACATCATAATCTTGGAAGTGGCTATGCAACAATGCTTAGGCATTAAGCTACACTTAGAATGATAAATGACTTGGAAACTGACAATTATTATTCTTCTACTAAAAGAAACCGAGGTAATCAACCAAGAATCATTGTGGAGGAGGATCCTTCAACAGGTAAACCAACCTTTCCTCTCCCAATAAACAGGACACCCCTACTAATCAGTTTATAGAAAAAATCACTCATGAAAATCAATCATCTCATACATAATGCTTAAGCTAAGCCTCCTCAGCTGGCAGCAACAACATAGCTTCTCAGGTTCTAAGTTTTTAAATAGCTAACTTCTTAAAAATCCCACTCAAACATCAGTTGAACAATGCTGTCAAATGGAACACAATAGAACATGAACAGATAACAAAATTTATCATAGTAATGAGACATCTAAAATACCCGATATGTTCGGTGCATTTGCCTTTCAGTCTCATATTCAATGAAGCCATATCCACGTGAGGCACCAATTACTGCAGCAAGAATAATACAAAATGGAGTTTCCTGAATTAATTCATATGAACCTGGAGAACTTACATGCCCTTAAAAAGAAAAACAATACGTTGGAAAACAAAGAGATGCAACAGCCTTCATCTGTTCATCTTAACATAGGTTTAAAATGCAAATCCATATTAACGTAAAGGGATTCTGTAGAAAAGAATGAAGGAAACAAACAAGGAAGGGGTTGTAAGAAGTAACCTATGTCTCTGACCAAGCGCAAGTCCTTGATCCGCCCATACCTGCACATAGCCTGAAACACAAAAATTAAGCAGAGAGTATCTAGTCAAACAGACGAAAACTAAATGGGTTAAAGATTACTGACGAGAAAACCTTATGGAGAGTTTGTTCGGTGGTCAAGCGAGAGAGACGAGCGACGAAGACAGTGTGATAAGGGTCGCCGATGGCCTTGGCGTCGGCTAGAGGGTCGTCTGGCGGAACAAGAAGGTCAATATATGAGCGATTAGATTAGAGAGAGAGGAATTGATAGAGGGAGGCGGAGAGAAGGAAGTTACAGAGGCCGGCGTTGGAACAGAGATGGGCGCGGAAGACGGCGTTGTCGTGCGGGAGGACGTCGGTGCCGTCGATGCTGCCGGCCTGAATCGGATGGTACGATTCAGCGTAGAAGACCGAGTTTACGTTGTTTCCGGCCATCAAGCTGCTCACCCTTGATTGTCTCTGCAACTACTCTCTCTCGTCGTCTCGGCTTCCACTGCCGGAGTTAATACCTTTCTTTCACTGCAAATGCAGGTGTGTCTCCTTAATTGCATAGTAGCCCTCCGACTTCCTATTTTGGATTGTTTAAGACTGCTAAAACTAAAATCTTACCATGTGATCATTGTAGTAGTATGAATTTTAAGATAAGATAAGATTTGGACAGCGTATGGTTTTGGAAGTTTTAAGATTGATCTACAAGGTTTCAAAAGTGTTAAGTAGTGGAAGTGTATCTTACCCATTTCCATTACCATTTGTAATCATTAATTAAATCAAAATTTGCTGCCATCTTACTAGTATAAATGATAACTTCACACGTGTTTAGAAAACTTTGCTATGATCATCACTATGAAACGGAGAGAGCATACAAAAAGTAGCATGCCGTAGCGGTAGGATTTCCCATCTTGTTTTGTTCAGAAGAAACATAAGATTCCAGTGACACTTGAATTTTTAGTGACAGTATAATTATCATCTACTCTCTTCCAGAGCTACAGGCAACTCCAAGCTCTCTTCACCCCTTTGCAACTTTAAGGTCACAGAGTCCCCCACACTGTACTCATCCAGTGCTTTGTCCAACTCTCCTTTGTTTTTAACCTGTTCAAAACGTCCACAAGCTTATTACACTACAATTTTAGTCAAACTCACAGGTTTGTTGTTAACTGAAGTTCCAGAACTCTTTTACCAAACAACCAGTATATGATCCAACTCACAGGTTTGTTGTTAACTGCAACGATGATATCGCCGAGTATGATGTTGCCAGCAAAGCCCCGTGTGGTTGGACGCAACCCGGCCTTGGCTGCAACACTATTTTCAGCAACCTTTGCAACCAAAGACATTGTAGATTAGAACATTTCGTTAAAATACTGATTGGTAACAGCTTAACCAGAGGAACAAAAGTGTGTGAGTTACCTTGTACACAAGAGCCCCATTCGTAACATTTAGCTGATTTGCGATAAGGTCAGAAGCAACTTCAACATTCAAACCAGCTCGGATGGCCTAAAATTAATGAACAATGAGAAATGAACAATGATAAGGCTCTCAGTTTATTAACAGCAACGTGTGTGCAACATTTCAGAGCAGAAACCCAGAAACTACAGAGTACGACTGCAGAAAAGAGCTCAGATCTTATGCTGAGTGGACAACCATATCATAATGAACCTTAACAGCCATGCCACTATCACCAGGGTTAAGATACTACATGAAATGTGTGAATTGTCAAAAGAAGATCGTGTAAAATAAAAGGTAGTTATCAGTTTAAAACTTCTCTTTTTCTTTAAAAGAAGGGGGAAAAAAACATCAAGCAAACCGAAGTGAAGTAATAAAAACCACATAACATACTTTGGCATACTGTATTAGCTGAGGCACAATCTTCAGTATAGTTGATGATGGGATGGCAAATCCAACACCTGCTGACGTACCTGAAATAGCAACCACATTATTAACCTTTAGCTGAATATGATTCTTGATATAAGTGCGCCATTTTTCTCAATAAGGAAGACTTGTGAGCTGAAGTACACCTGAGAAACAACATCAATCAACCTAAAGGCTATGCAAGCAAAAGCAAAGACTCAAACATGAACAATTTCATTCAAATAACGGGTAAAAGTTGGACTTCACAACCTTCTATACCATTATAGAGAAAAGATATCTTAATAAAGCCAGAGAACAATGGAGAAAACCTGTTTGAGTAAATATAGCAGTATTTATCCCCACCAAGTTGCCTTTAGAATCCAGCAAAGGACCTCCACTGCAACAAACAGGGAGTAAACTGAAGTCATACAAGGAAAGTGGAAATATATTGTATTTCCATTAATGAGAGAAATTAAATACTCCCTCCGTCCTAAAAAATTGCATAATTTGTTTTTGTTGTTTCACAGAATTTACTCTATGATTTGTTTTTCATGAGTGTTTAGGCTTTTTAAGTTAAATAATTCTATTATAAAAGAAAATTAAATAATTATTATCCATATATAACTCTTATCTTTGTAAATATTTGACTCCAACACTGAACTTTGAAATATGAAAATCAAATGTATCTATTTTTTTTAGGATGGAGGGAGTAACAGGAACTCCAAAACAGAGCCAACAGAGGGAAATAGCTTAAAAGAAACAAAGGAATAATAGAGAAAGGGTTTTTATTGGGTGGAGCTACAAAAGCATTTTCTCAACCTGTTTCCAGGATTAATGGCTGCATCTGTTTGAATTCCACCGGCGATAGTGACTCCAGTTTGGCTAAAAATGTCTCGGTTTAGTCCACTAATCACCCCAACAGTGAGGGTATGGTCGAAACCAAATGGGTTTCCAATTGCCAGGCATTGTTGTCCTACTCTTAGAGAAGAGGATTGCCCCAACTTAACTGGCCTCAAAAGGTCTTCAGAGGCTTCGATCTAAACAAAAGTTTGAATTGATCAGTTCTAGAGTCACTTTAAAACGTACAATACACCTTGTTCTCCAATTATCTATTCATCATAGCAAGACAAAGAAATAGCTATGTCTTTTCCTTTATTTTAAACATTTCTTACTGCAAATCAAGCGCAAAACATTAGGACAAAAACTAAAATCATAGTAAGAGTAAAAGATGGAGGCTGGAACAGTGCTTAGTGTGAACAAATTGCAGACACCAGGCTTCTTCTGGGGATACTGAAATGGGAATCTCAGATTACAAATATTTCTAGCTCCTAAGGTTCTTATACAAGAGAGGTTTAACTGGAAAACACATAGATACTTGCGGATAAACACTTCAAACCGTGTTACATTTGTAGACACAAGCATGCTCAACTAACACAAACACTGTTGGGGGTGCCTAAAAGAAAAGAAACAAAAAGACGTTGTAAAACGTAGCACATAAGAGTTGATGGTGAATACCTTTAACACAGCCAGGTCCTTTAAACGGTCTGCCCCAATCAACTTACCCTCAAAATTCTTTTGTATCCTTTAAAAATTAGAAAAATAGTATCAGGGAAGCCAAAGACTCCAAACAAACTTGAAAAAAATGCAGGAAAGCATTTGCTAAACAAGGTATGGGCAGTTTGGATCACCCTTCTGATGTTAGTACATTAACTCGTGCAACAACAGTCCCAGGAGTTGGATTCCTTCCAAGAGCACTGCCTATCACTGCATTATGGAAGCATCCAAGTAAAATTAACACAATGACAAGAAAGAATAAAGGAATGAAGTAATTCCTGGAGACAAGAAGAGAATAAAATTGGTCAGAAAGAGAACCTATATCGTGCAGCTGTCTGAGAGGAATACATACTCTGATTTTCGTATGAAACTTGATGCTTATAGAATAAACACAGATTTTTTACGGACTCACCATGATAATTTGTTACAATATGTCCCTGATCATCCCATACAACACCAGAACCATTTCCCTCAGGTATCTATCAATGTCACAGTAACAATTAGGAAATGAAGCATGTAAGAAGAATAAGAATATGGTGAGTTTCGACAGTGAAGCTTATGAGAACACACACTTGATAGTGCATTCAGCATGAGAGATTTGTTAGATCTTTTTGGTCTTCCTCATATGTTAAAATGTTATTGTAACTGTTGATACTGAAAGATGAAAACTGAAAGGCACCTCAACCATGCCAGTAACATTAAGCCTGGGCCGCAATGTCACATCAAAGATGTTTACAACAGAGTATGTATTCCTCTCAAACAGCTGCACAATTCTCTCCTGCCAATTCAGCAAAATATCAGATGAATGAAAAAAATAGTAGAACTTATATTTAAGCTTTTGAGTTATGATGAAAACCAACCCAACCTCGGAAGGGAAGAGTGTCCCAGAAGAGATAACAGGAGGAGTGACTTCTTCAATTGTTACAGATGGATCTCCCAATGCTTGGGCTGCATCAATAACTTACATCAGTTCTACAGAAAATATATTACCAAAGCTTCCCAAAAACAGCTGGTATTACGCGACTTCTACAGAAACAGTTTAATGCACCCAAAGTAACAGAGAAGAAGGACTGCTGATATAGAGTATTAAAGAAAGAATAAGCATGCAGACCTGATAAGTACCTTGAAGGAGGACACATGAACTGCAAGCAAATACTGGTTAACAACATCCGCCTTGTAGGAAAGAGCGACGTCGTGGGCGTAATAGCTTCTCCTAATTCCAATATCTGGTTTCTGTCAGCACGAAAACAATCAGCATCGCGTCGCATTGTGGGAAAATGTAGTAGTATAAGATTTACAACATAATGGCAACCAATGTCGCCCCGTAAAGGATGAAAGCTCACTTTGACATGGAAACGTGATGGGAATGGGAAGAAACGTCGCCGGTGTTGGAGAAGAGTACGGAGAAGAGCTGGCGGCGACCCAGAAACGATTCAGGGCCATGATTCCTGGGCGGCACTTGCCTATGATGGCAGTTGCAAGCAGCGACTTGCATCGCCTTTTCAGTTCAATGGCATCACAAGCAGATAGAAGAAGAAGAAGTTAGAGGCGAGTGGGTGGTCTACGGAGCTAGATTCGCCGGATAACGAACGACGTCCAGCGGGGCTTCCTCCCAGGTCCGATCTCTGGGCTGCCTACACATTCAGGCCCATCTCTGAATTTCAACCCACTAGTATAGGCTTTCTTAAGCTTCTACCAACAACGTCAAGATGGCCGAGTTGGTCTAAGGCGCCAGTTTCAGGTACTGGTCCGAAAGGGCATGGGTTCGAATCCCATTCTTGACAATGTTTTTTTTCTTCTCCTTCCTGAGAATACAAGTTTTTGCTTCTCTATTTTTTCAGTTCAGTAGCCTTTTTATACGTTTCTACTGTACAAACAGTCAAACACTATTGCAATAGCCCTGCCATTGTGTTTTGATTGCCTTCTATGGAATTATCTCATTCCATGTGCTACAGCCTACAACAACAAAATCTATGTTTAAGTGCCCTTACTAACTTACATTAGTATGTATGGCTACTAATAAACAAAGCTGAGCTTGCTATGAGCATGGGAAGAGCAAGAAGGATGGCTCTACCTCTACCTTTTTGCTAACAAAGCTAATCCTACTCACTTTACTGCTGCACCATACCAATTGATCTCTTGTTATCTTTGACATGCTCAAAACCCTCCGCACTAACCTCAAATCCACTTGTGACAAAAACGCCATCACTTGATCCCCACTCTCCTCTTCATGTTTCTTCAGTCTCCTTAACATGCAGTTTCCACCTCTTAATGCTTCTTTTAGCTTCTTCTCCTTCTTTTGGAGGCTCATTTGAACCTCACCTAAAAGCTCCACATCTTCTAAACCAGTTGTCCTTCTGCTCTTTTCGGTTGCACCACCTACATCTTTATCGCCTCGGATGAATCTCCATAATATTCTGATTGATTCTTCCATGATCTCTACCAGCTCATCACTTGTAATAGCATCAACATCTGGCCTTTTTCTCCTGGCTTTCCTTTTCTCCTGGCTGCTCCTATCCTCTGCAGAAAAAACTAATTCAATTGGAATGTACCAGTAACATTTTGCATCCAAGTACAATGTTTTACAAGTGTGAGGGTTGTGGCTGGCACCTCTTATAACTGGAACCTGCATGAAGTTTAGACCAGCGCGTCGATGGCTGGTGTAGTTTTGAACTCTTGGCCCTTCAAAAGGTTCATTCTCTATAAATCTCTGCAACAGTACCTGGAACTGTTGAAACTCGCCTGCAACTTCGTTATATCGGTGAATTCCATATGAATCCGATTCCCACATTTCTATTGCCTTCCCATATTGCCAATGAAGAATTTCCCAGGAAAGGCACAGTTGGCCGACATAGACTGCTTCCAGATCACCATGTAACTCACTCATGTACTTCATCATTTCATCCGATTCTTCTGTTTTTTTGTGCTTTCCTAGCCCGAAATTTTGCTTGATCAGAGATGTGATTGCTGGAGTTGAAGACGGTTTCTGACTTGAATTTAACCGAAGTGCATCCTTTGACGCAAGCATCCCTGTGAATGATAATAACATACAAAGGATTGAGCTGTTTCCATAAGAAACTTAAACTAGAAGGTTCAAAGCAGATGCAACAGGTCACCTATGTGACAAACAATCTGCTTAAGTGTTATGATGAAATAATTGTAGTAGTATGATAGTATATCACCTAACTAATGAAAGTTATTATAACAACATCAAAGTTCCGTCAACAAAGCTGGACTCCATCAGTCTTGCCTAACACCTATTTTCTGTAAATGTATGCATACAAAGAAACCAAGGAAATACTATAAAAAGGAAAAGAAAAACAGTTTATTAGGAAGACCTCACTGTAACGGTGCAAAACATCCCGTCCAGATAATTGGTTAAAAAATCAGAAATTACTGAACATCTGTTAGGTAAAGTAATTTTCTAAAATACAGTAACAATAAAGTTGTTAAAATACTCGTATCGTATATCAGCTGGAAGGTGGTGGCAATAGAGACTATAGAAACTACTAATTTAACACGCTATTCATATGCTCACCAAATGATTTAAATAGATTTGACTTTTTCAATGCAAATGCCATGGACACCAAGCCAGAAGCACTGCCTTGAGAAAAGTCTAAAAGGGAGTAACTTGGTCTAAGTTCATGTAGATTTTGAGATCTGTGTATTAATCATGTTCGGCTTCCTAAAGTGACTCCTAAAGGTAAAACATCAAAGTAAAGGTATGAAAGAAATGATAAAAATATTTCCTCCCTTTGCTTTTTTTATGTATAATTGCATAAATGCTTCAGATGTGAGCTACTAGTTCATAACTCTGATGACCCACCTAACCAGATCTAGTGGGTCATTGTCCTTAATCATCTTGAGAAATCGACCAGAGTGATTATCATTGCGATCTGGCTCATGACCATGAGCTTCTTCTTGGAATCACTTTGCCAAAATAAACACCTAATGTAAACTATGAACGTTGTTTGATTGAATGCACGTGTGTGAAGAAAGGACACTAACCTATGGGATACATTTTCTGATAGCACAAGACGTCGAACTTCCTCATCCTCTCTCTGTAGGTCCTGTAGAATTTGTGAAGCTCCCCCATTCTATCCTCATGATGGATCTTGTCATCAATCTTCCAAGGTTTTAAGTCCTCCATTATTTTGGGGTACTCTGCTTCCTCAAGAATGGTAGGCAAGCCAGTGGCTCTAGCTTTCTTGAGCTCCATTCTCAGTTGTTCTACCAAATCTTGATGTTCCCACAAAGTTTCCAATCCAGTTGAGTCCTCAGGATCCACCGCAGATGGATCACCTGGACCGGACTTGTGAGAGTCATGCGGAGGACTTTGGGGTTCAACATAATTGCCCCCAGCTTCAACCTGGTTAGGAGTGTCTTGAAACTCAACTAGTTTTCTGTATTCCTCCTGCAAATCTTCATCTTCCCTATTCCCTTCTTCCATATCATCTGAAGAGGCTAAATCAAAAGCTGCTTCAAAATCTCTATCTGATAGAAATCCATCAGTTGTGGAACTCATGAAACGGCTCCTGTGCTCATAGCTTGAGGTCAGGGAATCCAAGTCAGAATCTAAAGCATTGAAGTCCTTCACGGATAGAAATCCAAAATCCTCTAAAACGGGCAATTTGATTTTGTTGTCCATTTCAGCTGATTCTTCATTAACAAGTCCTTCTTGGCCTAACCCAACACTTTCATGCGACAAGTAATTATTTTCGGAAACAAATCCCATTTCTTCATTAACCTCTTCCTTCTTAGGGGAATCACGAAGCAACTCTCTGTCACTCAAATCCTGCGGTTCCTCCGCAGTGGAATTGGAGATTTCCTCTGAAGGGAACGCAGAGCTAGCTAGAGGAGGCGATTGGATGGAAATATCTGGTTCATTCTTCTGATAACCCCTACCATATTCTTCAAAGGTCTTGGTCTGATACTGGAATTTGAAGAAGAACTTGGGCGACTCTTTTTTCTCTTCTGAAATGTCGCCGTCCGACTGGAAAGCATCGGCCTTTCTTTCTGGCCCTTCATCTGGCACCACGGGATCACTCGCGGAAAGTGATTTGCTTCCATCTGAAGGTACCACCGAACAATTGGAACTTGAATACTCCGAAGCATTCTTGTGAATCTTCTGAACCCTGAAAGCAAAAAATATACCTACATAAACGAAATGGTAAAGAAAAAAACTGAAGAGACCAAATTGGAGAGTACCTGAAAAATAGGATGTGAACAGAGGCGAACAGAACAATGAGGAGGGCAGATACAGAAACCCAGAAAGAAACACTAAACAGAAACAGGAGCATCTGTCGTTCTGGTAAAATGAAAAGAAAAAGTATTTGTGATGAAAAAAAAGCTTAATTCAATTAGTGAACAAGGTGGGTGTAGAGGGAAGAGCTCCATGATCGTACCAAAGCCAAAGACGGTGGCTTTATCCAAAGGAGAAGCGAAAAGAGAGCAGGTCTGCAAGGTCCATGATTTCTACGTTGAACGAGATTGGGATTTAGGAGTGGAGAATAGACCTCTCACCACCGCAGCAGCAGAGAAATTCAATTGGGGTTGTGATGAAAACTTGAAGCTGAAACAAGAGGGGGAAAGTTTGGATTTTTCTTGTGTTTGGTCTGGTCTGGAAAAGAACATGCGAGCGACAGAGATAAGGGAGCTAACTCGCTTGGCTTCCGCGGTTGCTTGGATTTCTGAAGACCGTTATGCAGCTGAGATTTCACAGGCACCTCTGTTTTTGTGCACCATATACCTCCACTGGGTCCGCGTCAGTCCTGTACTGAATAGGAGAGAGAGAAAGAGAGATGATGAGAGAGAGAACACAATTACACTAATTACACCTTAATTTCCCAAGTCTTTAAAATCTAAGCAAACGTATCCCCTGCCTTTATTCTATAGGCCTACTTAGTACTTACCCTAGAAAGCTTAAATTAATTTGTAATACTAGTAAGATCAACAACAACAAAATATTGTAACGCTAGTATTACTATTTTCTATTCAGGTTGATCTATCTACCATTTTAATTAGGATTGGAAACAAGTCGAGCCGAGTCGAGCACTATATTATTTATATTTAGTTTAAAATTTGTATTGAATTTGAAATTTTGTTTAAATTTGATTTGAATCTCAATCGAGTTTTAAGTTTACCGCGCTTGAGTCGAGTTCAAGTTGTTCAAATATTTTAAAGGAAAAAGGTTAATATTCTTTTTTTTTATATACATTTGGGGGTTTGGAGATGGGATTGTGGAGGCTTGAACTTAAGACCTCACTACATGTCATTGAGAGTATAGCCACTAGACTAGATGCTCACCACCCGAGCCAAATATCTTAGTATTTAAGTTTGGTTTGGAATATATATCGAACTTTAAAATTTATTCAAGATTGTCTTGATACTTTTCCGAATGAGCCATGAACAAACTTTAAATCAAATTGAATCATTTGCTATAATCTATGGACGAAACTGCTAACATTATTCTCTTTCTTTTTAACATATAAGTTGTTTATTGTTGTGTAATAATGTTATGTTCAGCAGAAATAACAAATTAAACTTAACAGTTTTCCTAAAATGCGAGACGTCCAAACAAACAAAAAGTTTTGTAAGAGTAGTTTTGTAAGTATAGGGATCAAAGAGTGCTTAGCATTAAACATGGGGGAGGAGGTATGGTCATCATACATACTCAATATACTTACTTTAATTAATTCATTCCATTTGCATTGTCCATTACTTCCTGTGCTAAACCATTGGGTAATCAATGGCGGATCTTGACCATTATTATTAGTAGTTCAACCTCATAATCAGTATTTTGGACCCATTCTTTTGCTTTCTTAATGCGCATTACTTCCTTCCATTTCCCCATTCCTTTCCAAACATTAACAATCAAATATTTTCTTTTCATCTTTCTCTCGCATATTTGCATTAATTTAAAAAAAAAATCATTTTTTTCATACGTTTTTGTTTAAACAGGTAAACTCAATTTTTCCTAAGTTTTATTTAAAAGGACATGCAAACCTAAGGCTGGCGAATCGTGATCTATGGATCATCGATTCACGGTCTAAGCTAGTCATTCAGTGATTTTAAGGGCTGATCTATGCTCCTTGATAATTTTTTTTACATTTCTGACATTTTCTACTGGTGGTCGGTACCAGCAGTGGCGGCGGTCCGACGATGATTGAGTGTATGTTATTGGGCTTTTTAAAAACTTTTGGGACGAAGTGTAAAGTTTAGAATTATTTGGGATATTTAAATGGTTAAATTTAAAAAATTTGTTGTAAATAAATTGTTTTAAAACAATTGAGTTGCTGAAAAAATCATTTTTTCTACAAATCCGTTAAATTTAATAGTTAATGGATGAAAAATAACCATAAAGTAAAAAAAAAAAATTAAAAAAATAAGATTTTATAAATACAAAAAATTAAAACAGAACCATAATGATACATAAATTAAAGTTATAAGACTACAGATACACTTTACCTTACGTTTTTTTTTTGTTTTTTGTTTCTTTCAAATGATTTGTCCTCTTTCTTTAGTGCATTTGAAAGTAAAAGTGGCAACCCTTCTTTTAAAACCGAACGGAGTATGAAAATTGGAGAAGGAAAAGATGAAATTTATGGAAATAAATAAACTAGTGTATGCAATTTTATAAAACATGCATTTTGTCTCCATTGAATTTTTTATTTTACACCCACTTTCCAATTTATTTGTTAATTTTTTGCGATTACTCATGAAATTTCTGGCTCTGCCACTCATAATAAATACTTCATCATCTCAAAAATAATAAAATGTTTATTTTTTAATATTTAATTTATGATTTTATTTTTTAATCATTTTAAAATATAAATTTAAGACTTTTATATACAAATGAAAATTTTATGTGTCTATTTTACAAATATATTTTATTTATATTTTTTCTACTTTAGAATAATGTAGATAAATTGAAATCAAATGAATATCAAAAGTCAAACGTTTCATTATTTTTTGGACGAAGAGAGTATTATACTCCCTCCGTGCTCAAAAGATTGTATTGTTTGACTTTATTGTTTCAATATTCAATATTTGACTCAATTTTTAATAAAAATAAATTATGTAAAAAATTAAGAAAAAATATATTTAACAAATTTGGATATCAAATAATTGGTTTCAAATGAATTTTCTAGTTTTTAATATTTAAAAATATATACAAATAAATTATAGATTAAATATAATGAAACTGTCAAAATAAATTATACAATTTTTTGAGGATGGAGGGAGTATATTGCAAATTAAGCAGAAAACCTTAATCTCCATACTAACTCTAATGTACCTATTTATAGGGGTGTTCAAAAAATCCGAGAATCTGAGCCGAACTGAGTGATCCGAAACCGAAAAATTCAAAATCCGATGAACCGAGAAACTGAAAAAATCGTAACTCTGCGGTTCGGTTTTGATTTTTTATCCGTCCAAACTGTAGATAACCGATCCGAACCGTGTATATGACATATACTATATGATACTATACTCCTACCCGCACCTAATGCTGGCTCATCCCTCAATCCTAAATTCTTAAATCTAATTAGGGTACCAAACACAAGTTTTCTCACTTGTTACCGAAACAAACATTATTTTTCATGCATTTGTTCTCGTTTTATTTTTCATGTACGAGTAGTTTTTTTAAGGAGTATATTTACATGTTATTCGTTTATGAATAATTTCTATTATTTTGTCTTTTGTATGAAACTTCATATTCCGTGACTATTGAATTTCAGTTATGAATCGTGATTAACTTATAGATTTTCATATTTTATATTGAATAAACAATAAATGTGGATATCCATAAATCGATCCATAGGAAATCATCATTTTTTGATTTGATTCGGTTCAATTTTTATGTAAGTACGATTCATTTTGATTTTTAAATTAGAAAAACCAGCACGAGATAAATTTTATTTTTCCTCCCGTCCTGTCCCGTGAACACCACTAGCTATTTATGTTCAAGGATATTGGAGGGAGTAGGTTATTTTACGCCGGCCACTTGTATGCATCAGTTTCTTTCTTTCTTTCTTAACATGTTCACGGGTCTTACAAAAGCTAGCTAGGGATAGATATATATATATATATATATATATATATATATATTGGATTTTTGTGACGGCCTGTATACGGCTATTGGCTAAAGTTCACTTAGATTTTCATAATGGTAAACTCTAAATTTAATTTTTTATCTTTTTAAATTATTTTTAAGAATTTATTTTATTTTATTTTTATTTTAATTTTTATCTCAATTTAATCATTTCTGTTATTTTGATTGTAAAGTTGATTATTAACTTAGTGAATATACTGAAATGTCTTTTTCTAAAATTTTAAACTTACCCCCTATTTTATGTAATTTTAACAAAATAGCTCCAATTTTTTTTCTCCTATCTCATAAAAAAAATCCTCAAAAATCGTCTCATTTGAAATGAAAAAATCGAGCTTCTATTGTTCATCATCTCTCCTACCTAACTCAAATTTACCACAGATCTATGTCGACATTAAAGAGATCCAGTCAAGTCCATCGGCTTCTCTCCTTATAAGTCGATTTTATCCAGGTTGATCTTATAGTCTTACCCCAGGTCTCTTAAGTTGTTGCCATTGACTTCTTATCCCTATGATCTTCCTGCAGGGGACTCGTCGGAATGCGACGGGGACGACGTCGGTGCAATACTGGGCGATCTTGAGGAACATGGGCATGAGGAGGTCGAAATGAGGGCGGGGAGATCTAGTCGTCGTTGTTGTTAGGGAGGGCGTAGTTTGGTAGGCAGAAGTTGGTGGTGGTGATGAAGATGGTGGAGCTGCCGGAATGGCACCACCTTGGGTCGTCGGCGCATTTGATCTTGAAACATGCGCCGCAGCTCGGGCCGTTGGTGAACAACGTCGTGCTCAGC